>BDDA01000703.1:26640-46699 GCA_001662385.1 Chlamydomonas asymmetrica
GATCAGCCCTGACACCTCGCCATCGTCAGGTGCAGTTCTTATCCTTACGCGCATGCACACTGCACGGCCCCACGGAACATGTAAACCCAAAACACACAGGCTCTAATGCAGGCCGGCACGCGCAGACAGGCTCCGTGACGCACCTGCAGGAACACGATGAAGCGGCCACGCGCTGCGCCGAGCGCGCGGTTGTATCCGCGTATCTCGTGCACGTTGCCGCTGAGGAGCGGCACCACGACCAGCCCGGCGCCAGAGGCGTTGTGCGCGAGCGCCGCCCAGCGCGCTGCCTCGCCCGGCGAGTCCACGTTCACCACCAGCTCCACCGGCACCACCTGGCAGCAGCAGGCAGTACATGCGGTACACGTGAGCACAGGTAGAGTACAAAGTACGAGCCTACGGCGTGTATGCATGGGTGGCAAAACTATGAGCAAACATGGCGTTTTGTGAATGAGCTAGACACGCATGCTCCTGTTGGCTCCATTGATGCTGCTGGGTAAGACCAGGTGAGGTTGCGTTTGAAATCTTGAAATGTGTGAGCGAGCGCGCAGGAGTGTGTAGGAGTCAGCTGCGTGCGGGTGAGTGCCCCACCGCAGGGGGTGCAGCAGGAGCGTGCATGTGTGCACGCCCGGGTGGGCAGGTGTGTCTGACACGCAACGGTATTTCAGGTACGGTGCGTGCGTGAACGCTTCAGGTGCATGGATGCACGGACCAAGGCCAGTAGGTGGGTGAGTCCTGCATGTGCGACTTGTCCACATGTGCAGAGGAAGGCAAGCATGCAGGGGTGTAACAGTGAACCCCTCTGAATGTAGCCACTTTACCTTACTTTACTTTACAGTGAACCCCTCTGACTGACCTTGTTGCACTGCGCCAGGGCGTGCACGAGCTTGTCGATCACCACGGGGCGGTTGAAGTACTGCAAGACAAACGAGACTTCCGGGCGGAGCTTGAAGTGGGTTGGGTTAAGCCGCTGCTGGACGCACGGCGCCACGGTTGCCTTGGTGGCAGAGGGGTGCAGCGCGCCGCGCGCTATCAGGCGCTGCACCTCCGCGTCCACCTGCGCTTCGGCGCTGTTGGATGCTGCCGCGGCGGCAGCAAGCTTCTCTTTCAGCGTCTGAAGCGGCACCTCACTGTTTTCTTTAAATGCACGGTTGACTACTTCCTGCGCAATATGTGGCAGTAACGCGACTGATTTGTACTGCCCACCGTTCCGGACGGAAGGCACCGTGCAAGTACGTACGTATGAGCACGAGCGCGGACGTACCTGGTCGCTGGGTTTCTCCTTATTCTCAACTTGCATCAGCTGGTCATAGCGAATGCGGTCCAGCCACTGCCACTCTAGGAGCACCTGACGCAGCGGGTCTGCGTCCGCTGGCTTGAGGTTGTGCAGGACGTGCTGGCACAAGCGCCATTTGTAAATACCGCGCGATGCCCTGCCTGCATCAGGCTGGCCCACTACTGTCACAAGCGTCCAAGATGCAAGCAAAACCGTAACGAGTGCAGCAAGAGGGAGTCCCATGCACTCCCACTCCTCGTGCCGTCATGAACTCGGTTTAGAGACTCGACAAGCGTGACTGCGCATAAGTTGAACACCTGGAAGTCTGTGTGCTTAGCCATCCTGTGGCCCCACCACAATCTACGATCACCGGCTGATCAGTGTCGACGATCATGGCAGTTAGAACATTGAACCAACGTCGCTGATTTAACGTGGCAGTCCTGTCAACAGGTCATGGGTGGAGTCGATATGTAGTCGTAGTAATTTCATCTGTTTAGCCTAGATAGCGTAGACACTTGTAGCTGTGGCGCCGTAGGGCGTTGATTGTGGCGGGAAAGGTTTCCAACATCATCGAGGCCCCAGCGCACCTGTCTCCTCCATATGAGGCGTATCCTGTTGCCATTTCAGTTGCTCTACAAAACCAGTGGCGTAACGGGTGAGTGGCACGACGGTGCGTTTGCCTGGCGTAACCGGACCCCTTGATTGAACGCCTAAGCTGGAATTTGCTTACTGGTATTCCTGCAGACCCCGCTCTTACAGCAGCAGCAGCAACTTCTTCACACGTTGTAGCATCAGAAGCCAGAACAGCTGATCCGTCAACGCCGGTGACGTAAGCATTGGTACTAGTACCTGTTTAGGCAGTGGCTAACTGCAGGAAGTTGTATGTAACATGTTTTCAGCTTCTGCGTCTAAGACTTTGCATCCTGATTCTGTTTACCAGGCTTCGTTGCAACAACTTGCTCGAGTCGCCCAAGCAGCCGACAGCGTGCTCAAGGCTCGGCTGCTGCCCTGAGGTGGGTCTTGCTTTGCCTGCCCTGGCACATTGTGCTATTCAAGCTGCTGCAGCTCTCAGAGCTCGTGCTGGTGGTTTCTTGCAGGCTGATGGTGTTACCAACAGCAGGGCGACTGGCGCGACCGCTGCCGTCCTGCCTACCAGGCAGGCATCAAACAGCTCTGTCCTGCACTCTGAGTTCTCCTTTTTCTCTTTCATTCATGCAAAATGCGTGCATACAAGCACTCGCTCAGCGGCAGGGCAGCAGACGCAGCGTGGATGGCCTTCCAACAGCCCTCGCTCCCACACCGCTACTGAACACCTCCGACAGCGGCTTGGGAAGTGCGTCACAGTTGATGAAGTTAGGAATTGGCTGATCCAGGCGAGCGCTGATGTGTCAAGCCTGGACCTTCAACTGCTCACCGAAAGCATCGTGCGTGTGAAGCTGGCGCTGTCGCGCGGTGTCGCGATTCGGACCGTCCACGCACACGAGCAGGCCTATGCAACCAAGTTATGCGCAGTGCTCCGTGGTCCTGCTGCAAGCCTGGTCACAGGCTGCACAGACAGCTTATCTGCCGGTACGTTCCTGGCCCAGCTGTGGTCGTTGCAGCACGTGTTGGAACATTGCTGTGGAGACAGCGCCGAGACCGCCCGCAATCAGGTCATCGCAGCTATTGACCTCCTGGCGCAGCAAACACGCGCACCTCCTGATGCAGGTCTGCACGCAGCCGCTGATGGCCTGGCAAACCGCACGCTGGCGACGCCTGCCATGAACGTCTTGGCCAAGTTGGTGCGGTCCGAAGCGGCCACCCCGCTGCCCCTCCTCCACGCGCTCTTCCACCTATCCACCACAGACAAGCTGACCGACAGAGTCGTGGTCAAGCAGCTGCTGGCGGCCTCGGCTCACATGGCGATCTGGCTCCGAAACCACTGCATGCTGCACCTGGCTGCTGACGTGGCGCGTGTGCACCCGCACCCATTCTTGGCTCGCATGGTGCTTGGTCTTGTCTCAGACCTTCAAGCCCGCGCTGGGCCAACTCCAGCTGTCCTGCAGGGCAGCGGTCCTGGTCGATCAGCACATGTCGTGCTTCACCCCGACGCTGCTGACACTGGCGTTCCTCGCTCCTCGACGCAAGATAGGTGCCATACCAATGGCATCCAGGCACAGCCTAAGCCATTACAGCAGCAGCAGCAGCAGGGCGCCACAGATCAGCCTGGGCGTGAGGCTAATGCGTATCCTTGGCAGGACCTGGAAGGCGACGCTGCGTGGTGTGCGCTGCTGAGGTGGGATGCGTTGGAGGCAGTCACACGGGCTTGCCATGATTTGGGTCATACTCCCATAGCGGCAGGCGACTCGGGTACAGTACCCCTTTTGCCCCCTTACCCTCCCGTTGCCCTCATCCATCGCGCCGCAAAGGACCTGTCAGCGTCCATGCACGACGGAGCCCCTCCCATGCACGACCGTCATCACCCGGAGTGGTGGGCTCGCCTGTCGAACGAGATGCTGCTCACTGCAGAGAAATGGCGCTCGGCGCCACGTGAGGCACGGCATGCAGCTGTGCAGGCAGCGGTCCAGTGCGGCTTCACGCCTGACACTCCCGGCCGTGTGGTTGCAGAGGTTTTGGATTGGGCCACATCCCAGCATGCCGTGTTAGGTGGAGCTGATGACCTTGGGGCAAGCTTTCAGGGTACCAATGCGAACGGTGGTGTGGACCGAGCGGGCCGCGTGGTGGAGGCTGGTGATGGTGCTGATAGCGGCAATTCCAACGAGGGCATGAGCGATGTGCCTGACCCACTGCTGGTGCACGTGGCTGACTACTTGGAGGCCCGGCTGCAGCAGCAGCAGTACGACCCACAGCAAAGCGCCTCGCCCGCGGCCCAGCTCGCTACGGGCGTGACCCAAATCAGATCGCGCGTGACCCAAATGGACGAGGCCCACGCCAGTGCTGCTGAGGTGGCAGCAAGTACCGGGGAGGAGCAGGCAGCAGCCACGGCTGTGGCAGGAGCCCTGGGTGGTGGTGGGCCAGGCGCTGATGGGGCGTATGCAAGGTGCCAGGGTGGGGCTGACGACCGTGACGCGCTCGTGGACGTGCTGGCCAAGGTGTCAGCGGCCGCCAAGGCGCGCGGGCAGGATGCCAGCGGCCGGCGTGCGCTGCACGCGGGTGCGTCGCTGCTGGCGCCGCGCCTGGCGGGCCTGTGGCGCGCCCCGCAGCGGCTGGCGATGCTGTGTGAGGCCCTGGAGCGCCACCACCAGTACCCTGACGAGATCTTAGCGCCCTTGGGCCACGAAGCGGCACGCGCTGTGTGGCAGCACCTCATTATGCTCAGGGGCGCCGGCGATGGTACCAGCCGAGGCCAGCCGGCGCCTGCCACCCCCTCGGCATCAGCCGCAGGCGCGAACGGCCTGCGCAGCAATGGTGATGATGCAGGCCGTGTTGTGGGCAGCGACGCAGGCCAGCAAAACGCTGCGCAATCACAACAGCAACCCCATGCATCACCACTGCAGCAACAGCAGCAGCAGCAGCAGCATGTCACGCAGGTATGTCAGCCGCAAGCGATCAACCAGCAGGACCAAGCGGCCCTGGCTTCCATGTGCCGTGTGTTTGGCTACGCCGAAGTGCTTCACGTGCCGCTCGCAACAGCGCTCATGGCCCTCGTGGCGCAGCACGGCAGCGCGCTTTCCCTGCACCTGCGCGCCGCCGCCGCCTGGGCCCTCTCCGCCGGATGCCAACCGCGCGCCGTGGTCTTGACGCCGGACGATAGCCGCAACCCGATCAACGCGTCTGCCTGGGACACCATCCGCGATGCCGCCCACACGCCCGCCCCGCTATCTCCGGCGGCTGAGGGCTTAGCGCCCCTGCTGACTCAGCGCGTCTCAGAGGACGGGGAATCAGGCGCAGCAGGCGATGGCGGCGGGTCTGAACCACCGCCGTCAGCACCTGCGTCGGCCGTATCATTGGTGCCGCGCGGAATTCCTTACGGGTTTGGGCGCGCTCTGCAGCTGGCGCAAGCGGCAGAGCATCTGGCAGCGGTCATGGAAGCATCCCCGGGGGCAATGGTGACACTGCCGCATACTGTTGCTGTTGCCAGGGCCGCACCTGGCGCGCCCGCAGCGCTGGCGCCAGCGACAGCAACGCACCACCCTGCGATTGACACGGGCGTGCCAACGGGTACGACACCAGCTGAAAGCCCGCAGGTTGCTTTGCCAAACTCCGGGCAGCTGCATGAAGGTCACCCACATCAGCCGGCAGATGCTGAGGTGGCAGAGGCGCCACACGGAAGCTTCACCGCCATCGCAGCCGCGTCTGCGCTCACCGCCGACCAGCTCGTGCCCCATGCTGCCCATCACGACCCGCATGCGGCAGTGCTGTCAGCTGCCGGCTCCGTCTTACTGCAGCACGCGGAGAGCTGCTTGGAGCACGTGATGCTACATCGCACGCACGCCGACGTATTGCTGCGGGGTGTGTCCCTGCCAGACGCTGCGCCGCCGCCCCAGGGGCCCGCCCCCGCAGTACCGAAAATGCCGGCAAGCGCAGTGACGCGCGCGCAGAAGAACGCGTACCGTCGTCAGATGTCGCAGAGGGACGAGGCGTGGCAGGAGGCGCAGCCCGATGCCGAGTCGTGCCTGCTGGCGCGCATGGCGCTGCTGAAGCTCAAGCCTGCGCCCCACAGCAACCTGCACGGAGCCTACAGGTGCGTGCGGGTGGCGGAGCGCGGTGCGCAACACGCGGCAGCCATGCAGGCGCGCGTCGGGTGACATTTTCAGTCTGGCATGCTAGCATCCATACTCGTACAAAGGGCTGAAAGCGCTGCATCGATTGAGGCCGTACGGCTTGCAAGTTGGCATGTCGGGTGCGTTTTGAACTTTTGATGCGCAAGGCCAGCCCTGCACCGGTTGGCTGCCTGCGCCGACCGCACGCCACCTTGCAAGCTTTGATCCTGATGCACCTGCATTTGCTTGATGCAATGAGAAGGGGATCCAGGGTTGATTGGCGAGGCATCAGCCGCCAGATCAGCTGCTCCACTTCGGCAACCTTTTTGCCTTGTTGGCAGCCGCCGGCCCGTGCCTGCAAACGTGCGTGTACTGGCACCCAAACATTATTGGGTTTGGGTTGAGTTTCAGGATGCTGCTAGACGTCTTGTAACTTTGTGAGCTCGGGACAAGTCATGCTTCGCTTGCCCTGAGGGCATCCCATAGCACATATAACCTGCATATAACTCACACCCCCTTATGGGCAGCAACTTGCTCCCGCTCCCTATCGCCAAACAAACTATACCACACTGCTCCAAAGCACACCAGCTTATGCTAAACAAAGTTAACTGATGCCCGCCGATGCTCACCAAAGTTCACCAGCTGCTCCCAATGCTTAAACACGAATGCGTGTGTCTAAGCCCAGCTTTCAAGTGGCAGTTGTCATTGTTGGTATACGGTAGTGGTAATGATGGTATGGGTTGTGTGTGTGACAACATCACGTGATGTGGGTGCTGTGCGATCGCTTGCCGGTTCCTGCAGCTACCTGGTGGAGAGTGTGCTGGCTCGCAGCGGTGGCGCCGGTGCCGATGGCGCCGGCAGCAGCGCACGCGCCGGCCTGGCCGCGCTGACGCGTGTCAGCATTGACCTCCGTGCGCTGCTGGACCCCATCCGGGAGCTCGTGCACAGCCGCCGCAGCGCCTACACCTCCCAGGTGAGCCCCCCCTGCAGTTGAGTGTACTGCACGCTGACGACTAGAGGCGCCTCTGCCTGCAGCACTGCACGCCACTCAGTCATTGTTTGGGGTCATAGGTTCCCTTCTGGTTTCCTACGCTTGGAGCTTTTTTAAGCCCAGGGCAGGCTGATACGGTGCTTCCAATCCCTTGTGGGTGAGGAATGGTCAATGGTCGCAGACGCTAGGCATATAATCAAGGGCTCGGGGCCGACTCTTCACGCTTCGTGCCAGGGGTGCGGAGTAGTTGCATGCCGGATTACCACACGGGACACGCTCGATCGCCGCACTGTCCAGGCCTGGCTTGGCTTGGCATTGCGTTAGCACGCCCCACTCGTGCACATGTGGAGGGGAGCGTCGGCCTCGGGCCATGCGGCTCCTGCTGCAGCCACCTTGACCATGCGCACGTGGATGTTGCGGTTGGATCTTTGCATTCCGTGCTGGCTGCAGCGACAACGGTATCGCTTTGGGCAGTGTGTGCAACCCGGAGTGGCTCAACACCGGAATCTTTACTGTCGGCATGATAAAGCCGCACCCTGCTTGTTCTGAACGCAACAGGCCTTGGAGAGCGCCATCGAGCTGGTCACGGCTCATGCTCTGCATGACCCCGCCAGCGCTCGCGCCGTGGCTGCTGAGATCTTTGGCGGCCTCGGCAACGCATGGCACGGCCTGGACGCGGCGCGAGAGCGCCTGCAGGCCCGGTCTGCAGACATGATTGCGTCTGCTGATGACCAGGGAAGCGATGGCAGGGACCAGCTGGACGCGCTGTGGGCTGACTTGAGGGCTGAAGTTGCTGCAGAGGGCGAGTTGGGCGCTGCCCCACTGGACACAGCCGCCGCCGCCGCGCGGGATGCGTTGGGCGCTGCCCCGGTGGACACAGCCGCCACGGCAGCCGCCACTGCGGCGTGGGACACGTTGGGCGTTGCCCCAGTGGACACAGCAGCAGCTGCAGCGCGGGATGCATTGGGCGCTGCCCCGGTGGACACACCTGCCACTGCGGCGCGGGACACGTGGGGCACTGCCCCGGTGGACACAGCAGCAGCTGCAGCGCGGGATGCGTTGGGCGCTGCCCCGGTGGACACA
Source organism: Chlamydomonas asymmetrica (assembly GCA_001662385.1). Classification (NCBI taxonomy): domain Eukaryota; kingdom Viridiplantae; phylum Chlorophyta; class Chlorophyceae; order Chlamydomonadales; family Chlamydomonadaceae; genus Chlamydomonas; species Chlamydomonas asymmetrica. The sequence continues at coordinate 34,691 of BDDA01000703.1, forward strand.
TCTGCCACTGCGGCGCGGGACACGTGGGGCGCTGCCCCGGTGGACACAGCAGCAGCTGCAGCGCGGGATGCGTTGGGCGCCGCTCCGGTGAACACATCCGCCGCTGCAGGGGGGGATGCGTTAGGCGCTGCCCCAGTGGACACAGCAGCCGCTGCGTCGCGGTGGCTGTCAGTGGGCGTTGCATGGAAGCTGCTGGCTATGGCGGATGCTCTGGGGGGCACGGTGCTGCCCCCGCGGGGGGTGCGGGCCTTGCTGCTATGGCTGGATGATCAGCTTTCACAGGTAATACTTTAATAGGCAGGGGTACCTCCACATGTGTGCAAAAGTGATGTATCAGGATTGTGTCGGTCGAACTCCCCACTCTGGCTGCTTCAGATGGGGGATCATCATCAGGGAAAGTGCCCGACAAGCAGTATCCATGTGCAAGACTGCCACGAGGGTGCTGTTGAGAGCAACATACCATACCGTATGCCAGTGTGCGGGTGGCATCCGATGCATGCACACATGCCAAGTGTGTGAGAGGTTGTTTGTGGCTTTGGTTTTATCCTGCCAAACAAACAAACTCGTATGTTTTCTAGCACGAGGTGCAGTGCTCCAGTCAACCACCCGGCGGGTGTGTAACCTGCTGACCAGAACGCTCATGAGTGCATTGCGCTCCTGCCCTGCTGTGCCCGCTTTTAACGCTCCCTTGCAGTGGCCAGCACTGGCGGCACCACCTGGAGACCTCTGGACAGGCGCACATGGTGATGAGCAATCGCAAAGCACAGGCCATATGGGGCGGGAGCCCGCCCTTGAGCAGGTGGGTGCGCGTGAGAGCTTCACAACGCCGACCCCCTTGATTCCTCAAGCCGTCATGCATCTTTTCGGGAGTGGCAAGCAGCCCGGCAAGCCCCAGCTGTTGTGTTATGCTGAGGATAGACGTGATGCGGCCGCCTCACTAGGTTGGCGAGATCGCCTCGAAGGAGGGACAGTGCAACACACAACTGGGTTGCAGGGCCTGCCAGCCCTGTCGTCTGCTCCCACGCTTGATGATTTCGGATTTGCGAGGGTAACGACCGAGCCATGCATGATGCGATGATGGCACACTATGATGGCGTAATGCGCACTTGACACGTTACGCAGTTCGATTTAATGGCTGGTCCATTATTCTTTTACCTGCAGATGCAGCCGATCCTCTTCTCTACCCTGGCGCAAGCACTGGCGCTGTCGGGTGAGAAGTACCATACTGGCGGCTCGCCCTTGGTATCCACGGCAGCGCAATCAGCCTCCCTGGACTCCACCAGCGACCTGGATCTGCATGATGCGATGATGGCGAGGCTGTTGCGGGCGGCATGGAGGTCCCGGGTCAGCGCTCTCAAGGGAGCAGCTGTCAGCCCTGGGGGCATGATAGCACTGGCGGTGCTGTCGGACCGGCACCTGCCGCACGAGGCGGAGCAGTGGGCAGCGCAGCTCGCGCGACGGTCCTTTGTTCTGCGCTCACAAGCTCCGCGTGCTGTGCGCGCTGCATCGCATTGGATGATGGCTCGGAGCCCACACGGGCAGGATCAATGGCTGTGGGCAAGTAGCACCAACGAGCAGGTGTTTGCGCTTCTACCGCTGCTGTCGAGCAATACACCTGGCTTTGCGGATGGAGTACTGCGTGCCATTCTGCTGCAGGTGCGTGTGCGTCTAGAGGGTCAAGCAGGCACTGATGCCATGCATCTCACAAGCGCATGCGCCACATATGTACGGTACACACATTTTGAGTTTTTGACACACCTGGCCTGCACCTGGGCCTGCACAGCATCTGAACCTTTCAGGAATACCTGCTGCCTTTGAGACCGTGGGCGTGCGGTTGCAGGGCAAGCAAATTGCCCTATCGAGTGGGGGTCCTGCACTGGACATGGGCCAGCGCGTTCCTTGCTGTGGAGAGACACAGTAGCAAAGCCAAGTCGGATCTCGTATTGACACTGGTATCCCACCACATCGAACCCTACTCCACTTGCGTGTGGGGTGTTTGGTGCAGGTGCAATGGCTACTTCACCGCTGGGAGGAGCGCGTACCTGAACAGGATGACAACACGCCCAAGCCAACCTTCGCACAGACTGCTGTGCTGGACGCCCTTGGAACCAGGGCGGTGGACGAGGCTGCTGACGGGGCCGGCGTCCCCTCAACTCCGAGTGATGATGCAGCCCTACCGCTATCGTTGGGGCACGTGCACCGCCTGCACGCAATCCTCCTCACCCTGGAGCATCTAAAGGGCCTCCACGTGAATGCCGAGCCGAGTGCGCCCGCCAAGCTGAAACTCCAGAAAACGGCTCCGGAACCATACTTGGACATGCGGGACTTGGTTTCGGAGGTGGAGGACGCTGCGTCTCGGGTGCTGGCGGGCATGCTGCGCAGCGCCGCGGCCACCCCTGCGCGTGACACGCCGCTGCTCGCACAGCTGCTGATGCCGCTCCTGCCACGCGCCTGCCGTGCAACCCTGGACTCCGCATGCGCACCCTCCGCACACCCTTGCAGCACCACCAACACTGGCGCCCTGCAGGCAGACTTTGCAGACGCAGGCTCGGTGCATGATGCAGCCACAGGTCCAGGGGAGAAGGGACCATCAATTGAGCGACCAGGGACTCTCCGCCTGATTGATTCCATTCTGCAGCACGTCCTCCCGCCGTCCCTGCACCCGCCACCGCCGCCCGCGCGCATATCGCAGCAGGCTGTGCAGCAGGCCTCACTGCCACAAGTGGCTGGCGCCGGAACGACGGCGGATGCCATGGCGGGTTCTGGGGCCGCTGACGGCGCTGCATCTGCAGACGTGGATCGGCTGCCTATGGCAGGCACAGCGCAGCGTGCACCGGGAGTTGGGTCCGCCTCGACATCGACAGCAGCTGCAGCTGCCGCGACCGCGCCGTTGCTGGCTGTGTCGACGGAGCAGCAGCTCGACTTGCTGGCTGGCTGCATACATATAGCTGTGCAGCAGCCCCTGGAGCATCATGCGCTGCTGTTCAGGTGCGTGGCGGTTGGCGCTAGTTATGTTATGTTATGTTACATCAGGAGCGTGTTGGCCACACGGCCCATGCTCCCCCCAGATGGGGACCAGGCAAGCAGAAGGAGGTCGCCAAGCTATGCAAATGGTGTGCAAGAGGGCCGCAGTACATCAGCATAAGCATCATGCATTGCCACAAGCAGTTGAGTGCAGCACATCGCAAACACCAGCAGCAATGCACGCCCACAAGGGGTTAGTGTGGTTGGCGCTAGTGGCTGGGGCACGGCAAGGGGCCAAGCCGAAGTGTGCATCGTGTCACGTTTCACTTCTCGGAAGCTCTCCCGCTGCAATGCCGTTGTTTGTCCAGAGATAGGCCCACAGCAAGGCGGCGGCGAGGGCTACGCCAGTGTGTCAGACAGTGTAATGCGTTTGCATGCGAACCTGGCCCTACTTGCTGCATACTGCCCCGCGTGCTCTCCCTCCACACCGCGCGTGGTGTGCTTGGATCGCCCGCAGGCTGGCTGACGCGGTGGTGGCCGTGGAATCCCATCAGTCCAGGGGAGCCCGGCGGCACCGGGCAGAGCACAGCGGCAGAGCACGCCCAGGCCTGAGCAGCAGCAGCGCTGCAGCCACGGCCCTGGCTGCGCAGCAGCAGCACCACGCGCTGCCCTGGCCACCCGCTCTCGGCGTGTCCTCGCTGCTGGCGCTGTGTGAGCGCCTGGCGGACAGCAACGTGCGGCGCCGCGCCCAGGACGCGGGTGCACCCAAGGCCAAGAGCAAGGCCAAGGCCCACACCCATGCCTCTAACCAAGCCCGCAGGCTGCAACCGTCATTGGACCCAGACGCTGGCTTGGGCGGAGATGCCGCCGTGGCTGTCAGTAGCATTGGCGGTGGCGTTAGCGGTGGCGAGGCTGTTGAGCTGTCATACGCGATGCTCGTGAACGGCCCTCTCACACCCCTGCCGCTCCTGCAGCTGCTGGTGAATGCCGTCGTGCCACTGCCGCAGCTGCAGCGGGACGGCCCTGACGACGCGACGTTCAAGCAGTGGCCCCGACACGTTCCACATGCTGGCGACGGCATCGGCACCTCCAGCAATCGCCATGGCAACCTGCGCGACGCGGTGTCTGAAGATGCTGCCGAGGCAGGGCCCGACGAGGTGCTGCTGCTGCTGCGTGTGGCGCGTGTGCTGCGGGCTTCCGGCCTGGCGTGTGACGGTCTGAACGCACGTCTGCTGGATATGCTCCAGGAAGGCTACGACGGCCTACGCAGCACCGTGACGCCGGTGCCCCCTGAGCGTGAGGGCCTGAACGAGCTGCCGGCTATGACGCCGCTGCCCGAGGGTCTGGCGAGCCTGATCAACGGCCTGCCGGCCGAGCTGAAAGTGACTCTGCTGCAGGTAAGCGGTGGATGCAGTATTCAAGGTACAGGGGTGTAGAGGGGGCGCTGGAGGGGTCATCATTGGGAAAGGGGATATGAGCGGCAGCGGCAGTGCCGTATGCCTTGATGAGCGACAGTGCGAGTTTGCCTGGTGGGTAGGGGTACGCACGGCAGGACTGACAGTCAGACCTGGATGTGAAAATCTCAGACCCAAACCCGGGTCTGAAACCCGTTCTGAACCTCAGTGGAAACAAGCCCTGAAGTGAGGCCCAAGCACGCATGGAAGTTAGGTCCACACGGGCAGGCTCAGAGCCAGTACGTGGCTCTTCTGTCAGGCCCAAAGCCCCTGCTCGTATGCAACCTGCTTAAAGTGCACAAGGAGAATGCACGCTGCGTTCATTGCGGCAGGTGGCGCCGGTCATTGCATGTGCCGTCTGACACCTTGCAGTTCCCGTGTGCACACTGACCTGTGCTATGCTGTAATATACGTATGTGGTGCACATTCCTCCACCTTCCTTTCGGTGCCGCAGGTGCTTAGCGATGAGGGCCACGGCTGGTCAGAAGCATGCCGCGTTGTTGCTACAGCGTTGGGCTACCATTTGATTGACAAGAGCGATCCACGCGCAATCACTCGCACGGCCAGACCAGGGGACGAGGCGCACTCGCAGCAGCTGAGCCACGACGGCGTATCTGCGTTGATGCGGGACGTGTGGCTCATGCATGCGGGCATGGGCTTGCAGGACGAGGCCGGCAACCCGCTCGCTTCGACGCCAGAGGTGCGTTCAGTGTCCGATGGTGCTGTGGTGGTTTCTGGCCGATCCCAACACTCCCCCCTTAGACCCAGACAACAATCACAGCATGCAGTCCAGTACCGGAGCAGCAGACAAAACGGTTGAATGTTGCATACACAATTGTTTAACACTTGGAGCCTTCGAGCTGAGGTTGACGCTGCCATCTGCAAACGAACTGACAACGCTCACAGATGCCAGTCAAGCAACGAAACGCATGACGCATCATACCAGCAACAACCTGCTGAATTCACAATATCCTGTTGCGTGCGGTTTGCCTTCCACTGGTCAACTACTGCTCCCCGTGCGGCGCATCCCTCCCTCCCCGGACCGCACAGGCATCAGTGGGTCAGCTGCTGTCAGACTTGCGCCTCTATGCGACGTCCAGCGGCTGGGCCAGCCGGCAGCACGGCCTGGAGAGTGGCGGCGATGGCGCCAGCGCGCAGCGGCGGCGGATGCGCGCCCTGCGTGAGGACGTTTCGTCTCTGTGCTGTCTGCTGCACGGCCTCAGCTTGGGAGAGGACATCACACGTGAGCGCGGCTCCCACACACCAGGGAGGGGTGTCTATGGGGAATAGACATCCCTCCCTAGGGTGTCTATGGGGGGAAGGTGACAGCTGATGCAGCGACGAGCAGCGCGAGCAGGGCTTGTTTGCTTACCGTGTTGTTTGCTCAGTGTTAAATGTTTTCATTCCTCTGGTCGCGGGTTGGTGGGTTGCGCCTGGTAGCGATACTGGCAGGAGCGCAATATCTCAAGCATTGGAAAGCCTCGCTTGTTTGAATCCATAGCGTCAGCGTCAGTCTCACACACAACAACATGCAATGCCCCGGTGTACAGCTCTTAAAGTGCGTTGCCTAATGTGCCATTCAGCGCAGTCTCTGCTGAGCACGTCCTTGGTCTCCCGGACTCCGGAGAAATGCACACCCGTCTCCAAATGCCAACCCAAGCTGTCTGGGTGTTTGTGAATGGTTATCGAACACGAGGAGACGATGCTACCGCCCAGTGCGCCTGGCTGACATGTGTTTTCCACTGTGGTCGTTTACCGTTCCTCGCATGCCCCGGCCTGTTGCGCACAGACCCAAGCCCGCTGCCTCTTGCACGCCGGGTGCTGGCAGCGCTACGGAACACAGACGGAGATGCTTGTGGCAACGTCGATGATGGCGGCGGCGGTGGCGCAGGAGCGCCCCGGCAGCGGCGCACGGGCGGCGCCCGCTGGTCGCAGCTGCACCTGGACGTGCCTGACCTCGTGCGCCTGCTGTGCATCTGCCAGCACAAGGACCTTCAGAAGCTGCTGCATCCACCACAACCCCACGACCAGCCGAACCAACAACACAGCCTGCCCCCGGTGCCGTCAGCGCCAACCGCACGTCAAGCCGGCGTACCACGCGCGCCGCACGCACGTCAGGAGCCACGGGGTGGTCCTAGCATCACAGGTGCCCGGCAGCAGCCGGCAGCAGGAGGGGCAGCGGCCGCAGGCGCAGCAGGCCTACATGGCCGCTACGAGGGCGGCCGCGGCAGCGGCGCGGGCGAGGCGCAGCGCGGAGGTGGTGGTGGTGGCGATGACGTGGAGGAGGTGTGGCGTGGCATTGAGGAGGGGGCGCTGACGGCCCTGCGCCGCCGCCTGAAGGTGGGCATCAGTGCGTAGCTATTCTGCATGTGGGAGGCCGGGGGCAGGGCCGGGGGGCAGTACGTGTACATAATGCATGGAGGGACAGTAGGCTGTTGTGCGTGCTTTGTGCGTGTGGCAGCCCCTGTTGGCGCGTGTGTGTGTGTGTGTGTTGTGTGTGTGTGGGGGGGGCAGATGAGTGAAACGAGCGGGGAGTGGTGGTTGGTGAAACTGTCAGGGGTGTTACAATCAGTCGTTGATGGCAGTGCAACGGATGGTCAGGCGCGTCAACGATGCGATCATACGCTGGTGGCTGGTCGGAGCCAAACAGGTAGCATGAAGGCGCTGGCATGTCCAGATGCCTCTATTGAGTTTCAATCCACGCGGCCACCCTGGCAGCCGATCTGCTGTTTGTGTTCTGCATTCATGCCCAGGGTGCTGTTGCCGCACCGTTGCATGGTCTTTCATCATCTCTGCCCAACTGCTCGCGTCTGTGTGCATGCGGTGCGTCATGCACTCACCCCCACCCCACCCCCTGGCGTTGCTGTTGCTGCGTGTCTGGCAGGGCTACCTGCCGCCTGCCGCCGCGGAGGGCGAGGCAACGCGTGAGCGCACTGCTACTGATCATGGCGACGACGACGGTAATGAGGTGGCGGTGGCGGTGGGCAGCACGCCGGCGGCTCGTAGCGCGGAGGCGGGCGCGGAGGCGGAGCGCGTGCGGCGTCCCTGGAAACCGCTGGACCGGTTCGAGTTGCCGCAGCTGGCAGCGCTGTTGGCAGAGCCGGCGGTTGCACGGTGAGAGCGCGAGGAGAGCATCGCTCAAACATGCCAGGCAGATCCCAGGGAGGGATCCTCAAAACATCGACGTTGAAGGGATTCGAAAATTGAAACGGGCGCCAAGTTGCAGTGAGCCTAGCTAATTCATCAGTATGGTGGCTATGCAAGCCGAGTGCCATCATGGGGGCGTGTGCACTGACTTGGTGCGGCAGTATCACCAGCTGAACGCAAACAACTGACGCTGGGGGTCATGGGCGTTAGCCACTACAGCCGCCGCACCGTGTCACGTGTGTGTGTATCTGGCGGGCTGCGCTCAAGAAGTGCGCCTGCGGTCGTCTCGCTGTGTCCATGTGAGGGTGGACATTGCGTTCCGCTTGCTTCGCGCCGGGCGTGACATGTGTGACCGCCTCTGCTGGCTCTGGTTGTGGACTTGTGGCTGCTGCAGGTCACGCGCCCGGCCCGCCCCACCCTTGTCCGATGAGAGCAATGGAGACCTGGCAGGCAGCCGAGACGGAGGCAGCAGCGCCGGGGCGGGCGCAGTGGTGCGGAGGAACGGGGCGGAGGCAGTTGGGTGCATGTTGGACGGCAGCGGCGGCTGGCTGGACACGCTGGTGCTGGCGCGCCCGGTGGAGATGGAGGCGCTTGCGCGGGCAGGCGTGGAGGGTCTGCTGGCGCTACCCGTGCCACCCGTCCACCCTGACCCTGGGCCCTACCCACGTAGCGAGCAGCTGCTGCTCCCGCCTGCCGACTTGCATGTGCGCATGGAGATCCTGATGTGGGTCACCCGCATTGCGCCTGTGGTAGAAGGCGCAGCCGTGCACAGACAGGAACGTAATCCGGAGGGGCTGCTGCAGCCGCAGGCAACTGGGTCAGCGGGGGCAGGCACGCCCTGTGCGGCGGCGCCGCTCATGGAGCTGGTGAGGCAGGTGCTCCTTGAGCAGATCCTGCCCCGCATGCATGCCGCGGTGGCGGGGGCGGGTGGCGGCCAGGCGGCGGCAGCGGTGCCTTCGCCGCCGCGCACATCAACCACCGGTGCTGCCAGCGGCAGCAGCGGCAGCAGCAGCGCGACCCATGGCGGAGCGTCAGGCCGCAGGCACCGGGCCGTGCCCGTGGCAGCGACGGCGCCGTCCCCGCCAGGCCCGGCCGCTCGTGCCGGGCCGGCGCCCGCGGTGGCCAAGGTGGCGGCGTTGCTGTGCGAGCGCCATGCGGTGGGGCTGGTGCGCGTGATGGAGGCGGCGGGCGTGTGGGACGGCGCGGTGGCGCAGGCGTGCAGCGAGGCGGTGGCGGCGCGCCTGCGCCACGCGCTGGAGGTGGAGGAGGGCGGCGCGCGGGCGGCGGGCGACGAGACCGAGGAGGAGGCGTGATGACTGATGACAGCTGCCAGAACCTCCTCGCTCCTCGTGTGCTCGCCCCCTCAACGGGGGGGCGAGGGCTTACTGATGGTCCCAACTAGCAGAAGACCAGCCGGGTTGCTATCTGACACAAGTCTTCCCACTCGGTTGAGGGTACTTCTTACTGGCAAGGCAACATGCACCGCATATCAATTCGTTATGCACTTGGTCAATTTGTTGACATTCGTTGGCCCAGTGGTTGCAACCCCATCAGAGCCCTGATGCGGGTCGCGTGCAGTGATAGGATTGGGCCGCATGAGCACTAGGCGGCCTCCTGCTCCCACTTGGCTGCCGTCATGCGGGGGTGCAACGGCGCAGGCTTTCATACTGGCTTGCTTGCTGCGGCAGGTACGACGCAAGACACGTACAAGACATTGAGATACGTACTGAACATGCAAGTGAAGGGCTGCGGCAACATCACTGAAGACAGGATCGAGCACGGTTGTGCGTGACCGACTGACAGCCTCACTTCAGTGATGTTGCCCAGAGTGGCTGTCAGATAGCGGTATGTGGTGCTCAGGCAGCATGCAGCATGCGCAATCCATAGCCAGGTGGCAGGAAGCTTGGCTACTTGCCTGGTGCGAGTACGCTTGAAGCGTGGGAGCTGTCGCGCTCACTGACTGCAGCGCCAGCCCGGGCACGCGTGAAGCGTGGCAGCATGGGCCACACATGCCCTCCGGCCTTGTGGGTGATGCAGCGAGCGGGAGGCAGAGAGCGCCATGGGGGGAACTTGGGGCTTGTTGCCAATGCCGGCGGGGCGAAGCCAGCGTGAAGGCTTAGCAAGCTTAAAGGCACGGATTAGACCAGCCTGCAACACCGCGGCTCCACGGTGTGTATGTATGTAACGCGCATGGCTGCTGCATCACCCTGGTGCAAGTATGACGCGATCGATTGTCGCACAGCTGAAAGACATGCGTTGACTACCAGCGTGGATGTTGGTGGGATCGGCACGAGCCATGTGATGAAGGGGTGAGCTTCCATGTGGCGTGCGCACGCCTGTCACCAGCATGCCAGCCCTTCGCCAATGAGCATTAAGGTCCCGACATACAAGCCAGGCATCAGTGGACCAGTGACCAGCTTGCACGTGGGTTCCTACCTCGTACTACCCCCACCTCCCCGCCTCTTGCCAGTCTTGATGTGTGTCTGTAAACGTGTCACTTCGCCCAATCGCTGCCAATCACCCGCTTGCTGATGGTGCCACTGCCAGAGTATGCTGTCTGAGGACGCAGTGGGCTGAAGTTTCTACGGTCAGGGGTGCCATGAGCGGCGTGGACCAGGGACTCCTCCTCACACTGCTGGTCATCACAGTGTGTGGGTTGTGCCAGCGTGCAGCAGCAATCGAGTCTGCTGGACAGGAGCCGTCGAAAAGTGGACTGGCCTGGGACTTGCCATTTCTGGACCATGACAGCAAGTATCTGACGGTAGGAACCGTGCTTGACGCTCTTGTTCGAGGTGTATTACGGGTTGCAGCGGCTTTCAATCCCGTGTCAACACGGCGTTGCTGCTCCACCAGCGCAGAGAGTTGATGCAGGGTTATTGCATAACTACACCTTGACTATTGCACTCCGCCTGCACAATTCTCACAGGCGCCGCTCGTGCTGGACGCTGCGCCTGGTTACGCGAGGGCAACAAAAGATGAGTGGGCTGCGTTCTTACGGTAGGGCCTACTGCCAGTTGATGTGCTGCTTCTCAGGGTGCCTCTGCTCTGTTGCATCTCTGTAAGGAACATCATACCTTGCTGCTGTGACAAGCATGCATGGAAGCTGCCCTTCGCCACGCGTGTTCAGGGACAACGTCGAAGATGATTTTGCCTATCATGAAGCTCGCCAGTTCGACGGCAAAGGCATGATGAAGCGGCTTAGCTTACAGGTGTGACTTGACCCAAAATGCGCTTTTTGAGTTGAAGGCAGTTGGTGGTTGACATCTTGATTGATGCGCTGGCAGCCGGGCAGTGGTTGCTTTCATGCTACTGACGGCACGCGTGCATCGCATGTGCAGCTTATGAACGTCAGGCTGCGCTACAGCGCGGGCAGGGTGGCGCTGATAATGTTCCGCAACGGCAAGGCCTACGCAGCCTTCCAGGGCGACCCGCAAGCAACGGAGAGGGTGAGCGAGCAGGGCTATCATGGCTCCAAGAAAACTGTGACCCTGGGCTCAAGTGGTCAGGCAAACTGACAGGCACAGTGGTCTTGGACACGTACAGCAGCGTGCGTGGCCATGCGTACTCTTGCACCCACGTGTGTATGTGCGCATGCCCAACATGCACACGTGCACATGTCCTAAGTTACTCATTTTCCCATACACCCAGTTCACAGCAACAAACACAGAATGCTAGTGCTAGGCTTGGTCCTAGGCCTTCCGCACTCACTTGCCTATGAATGAGTGTTCAAGCTATGCTTGAATTCCACCATTGAAGACCTGCCAGCTGTCGTCTGCCGCCCTGGCTGGCAACCAGACATGCATTGTGCTTGAACCCAAATGGGTAAAAGCTCCATGCCGCCCAGCTGCGCTCCAGGCATGCATGCACAGCAGGCATGGTGATCAGGGCTGGCTCCCGTGTGGGTCGCTCAAGGTTGTATCTGCTGCGTTCAAGGTGACACATGCACGATGTGTCAGCTGCTACCCTGGAGAAGCCACACAGAGCATCGCCACACACTCGCAGACGTCAGGACATTGTCTGCAGCAGTGGGCAGTGGTGCCGCCTTGCAAGCAATTTGTTAACCTGGGTGCTGCTAGTCTTACTGTTGCTGTTCCACTGGAGGGAGAGAGCTGCCGTACTGAAACTACTGAAATGTTGGGCCGTGTGTGGCTGGGCTGCGTGCTGGGGGCAGGTGGTGGGCTTTGCACGCGGCTTTGTGGAGGGCGTGCGCGAGCTCAAAGTCAGCCTGCCGGACACGCTGTTTGCGCTCAACGCGGTCAATGACGCCATATGCACCGAGGTATGCCGACACGCTGCACGCTGCACGCTGCGAGTCAGCACCTCCGCCATCATGTGCGCATGTGCTTAGAATTGGTTGGTTCCCGTGGGGCCATGCAGTGTGCTTTCCGTGGGGCCGTGCAGTGTGGTTATGTTATGCGTGATGATGATAACTGCACCTGATGGT
>BDDA01000704.1:0-21722 GCA_001662385.1 Chlamydomonas asymmetrica
GCTCACACACGCACCACCACACACCCCACACAACTTCATATGCACTGATGCAATCCATGAATGGCCAGATAGGCCAAGTGATGTAAGTCAACCAACCAACAATAGCATGGCCCACATGACATCACTGTCGCGCGACATGGAGCGCGAGTCAACCGAAGAATGAGCCAACCAAACAACCATGTAGAGCGGGTCTCAGCATGCATAATGGGACGAGGCAGGGTTAGGTTCATGAGTGTGTCGTTCGCAATGGCGCTGCGAGCCGCCCGTTGGGTTGGTGAACGGAGACGGACCGCCAGTGCTGCTGTTTTGTTTTGGGGGGCGCGGGTAAACGCCTCACTGCCTCATTCCCAACGCGGCCGGCGCTGCAGGCCAGCGGCATGAAGCCACTGCGCGTGTAGGTAGATTCATTCCCTGGTGGGCCTCATGCGGCCGCATCATTGCACACCTATGGTTGCAGCGCATCTCAAAACATGCGGTACACCCCGGCACTGCATGCCAACACAACACAACCCAGAGGCAGCGGCATGCATGCATGCGCTGAGCACATGCCGGTGCCCAACAAGCCGCACATCCTGTGCCATGCAGGCTGTACACCTGACCTTGCCACCAAGGAGCCAAGCGGGCGAGAGACATGCGCGAGGCCTCCCCAATGCCTGTTTATTCTGTGACAGAAAGCACAGGATACACTTCTTGTATCAGGCATGCATGATGGCCAAGTCGCAAAAGCCTACAAGCACGCATGCATACGAGCGTGCGCAAACCTTGCAGAACGCCATTCGTTCAACCAACGACAACCTGCAGTTCCGGTTTGGGTTTCGCAAACGGACAGGCGGCCCCCACCTGCGGATGAATAAGGTGCTGAATCACCTTATGCAGCCGAGAAGCATAACGCACCGGCACTGACGGCACCGCAGCGCATAAATAAGCATGATAGATAACAGTTTGAGTTCCAGGACCCCAGCACCCAGGACAGTATGCAGTACCACCTTGTTTGGCCACCTCAGCCCACTGCCATGCCATCCTACTCGGCCAAACCAGCCGCGCTGCTGACTCATCCGCTGACTTAAGAGCTGCGATAGTGAATGGACAGGCTGCTCTGCTGCAGCGCGCTCTGGATGCTGAGCGCCAGCGGCGCATGCGGGTGCATCAGCACCAGCACCTGCCGCGCCACGCGCCGGTCCCGCAGCAGCGCAGCCGCCTGCTGCTGCTGCAGCAGCACCTGCGGCGGCGGACCCGGCTCGATCCTAAACAAGACATGGTCCGGATTGGAGCGCGACCGGAACACAATTGAGGCCTGTTCAGGACATGGACGGGGCCGCACTACCGGGCTGATCAACCGCTCGTCATACAGAAAGAGGCTGGGGTCCAGGAAGGGGCTGCTGCAGAGGCTCTGGCTGGAGTGCGGCAACAATGCGAGCGCCTTGCGGATCACCGCAGCGCGCTGCTCAGGACCCGTGACAGCGCCGCCGCCGCCGCCAGCCGTGGCAGGCGTCCCCCCTGCACCAGACGGGTCCGCAGCGCCAGGCGCACCACTGGCGTTGCCTCCTGAGGACACGGCAGCGGCCCCGCCGGCACTGCCAGCAGCGCCGGGGCCGCTGCCGCCATTGGTGCTGGTGCGTGCAGCCAGCTGGTTGACGAGTCCGTCCCTCAGCGTCTGCGAGTGCGCGTAGGAGAAGGTGAAGCGGTCCCACGGCGGCAGCACCTGGTCGCCGTTGATTTCCGGCGCGTGCTGCAGAAGCACCTCCGCCAAAGCCTCGCTGCCTGCGCAACACAGCCACACGAATTACTGTTAACAAATCACCACACGCGCACCCTTCAGGCGCTTGACGAGCTTTGAGGATCCAGGATCGTCGCAGTCGCAGTCGCATGGCGGCTCACAAACATGCATGGCAGGTGCTCCTGTATATGCCCTCCTAGCACCGCAGCATAGCAAACCTGGCAACGTGTTTCCTCAGCGTTGGAGACTGACATGCGGGTTGCACAGCCACACGGCTCAGACCCATAACCACAGCCACCACGCTTAGGCCCATAACAACAGGCACGAGGACACAGCAGGACGTACGAATGCGTGTGTGCCTGCAAGAGCGGGGCGTTGCCCCTGTCGAGTCCACTCACCCGCCCGGTACACGCCCAGCATGCGTGTGGACTGCATGTCGTAGAGGGAGAAGAAATGTGCGTGCTGGGTGGCGGCGGCAGCGGCCTGCGCCGCCCCAGGCGCGCTAAGGGCTGCCGCGTCCACCGCGCTCGGGAGGCGCCAGTCGATCAGCAGGTGGTGGCGCGTCAGCAGCACCACCTTGCGCATGATGAGCGACTGGTAAGTGCCGAAGTTGCGGTACAGGTTCAGCAGGTCGCGCTGCTGCTGCCGAGCAGTGTGCTCGCGGCTGCAGCTGCCGGGTGAGCCTGCAGTGCCCCCCACAGACAGCGTACTCCTCACCAGGAATGCCAGCAGTCGCTGTTTCAGCCCAGACAGCAGCGGCTGAGAGCCCGGGTCCTGCTGCTGCTGCTGCTGCTGCGTCCCGCTGGCATCCGCGAGTGGCTGCCCGCCCCCGCCACCCCCCTGGGTGGCATTCGGGTTGTTCCCCAGATGGGGGTAGGGCAAGGGGGTGGGGGCGGGAGGCGAGCCTGCCTGCGGTGGCGGCCCAGGTGGTGCCTGCTGCGGCTGTGCAGCGGGGATTGGCGGCCACACGGGCTGAGCTGGCTGCTGCTGCTGCTGCTGTGGCTGTGAGGTCGGTGGGCCCCGGGGGGGTCTGCTAGGCAGCGCATGCTGGGGCATGAGCTCCGCTTGGGGCGTATGCGCGACCATATGGGTAGCGCGTGTCAGCGCGGGTGCGTCGCGTGACGCACGGTTCCGCGCTGCCGCTGTTGCATCGCGGTGCACGTGGTAGGGGTTGGGCGGCGGCGACCGAGAGCCCCGATGATGCCCCACCTGCTGCTGCTGCTGCTGCTGCTGTTGGCGCTCAGAGGAAGCTCTCATGCTGTCAACAGCCGCGGCAGCGCTGACAGCACCTGCCGGCTCCAACGCTCCCCCATGCGCCTGAGCGCTGCCGCTGTTGCTGCTGCTCCGAAACCTCGCGAGGCCCTCGCTGATGCCATAATGGCTGTCGATGGAGGTGGAACGGCGATGGTGGGCGCTGTGGCGGTGGTGGTGGTGCTGGTGATAGTGATCATCCTCTGCACCAGTGCACGAGCACTGCCCGTGTGCAGATAGCTCGCACCGCACCCCACGGCTGCCGCCTTTCGGCGCCACCCCAGCGCCATCCACTCCCGCCAGCGTAGCTTGTGCACCGGCATTCGAGTCCGCAGCTTGATCTTGAACGTGCTCGGTTTGCATGGGATCGCCAGCCATCGATGCGCCGTGTCCGGCTGGGGGCGGAGCCTGGGTGTGACACTGGCGCTGGCCTGAGCTAGAGGGGTTCAGGATGGGTTGCTGCTGCTGCTGCTGATACTGCTGCAGCTGGGGCTCCTGCGCCTCCCAGGACACGCGGGAGCGCTGCCGGCTGTGCAGCTGCAGCATCCTGAGCCGGTCCAAATCCTCCTGGCTAGCCACCGACGGCAACGACACGCACGTGCGCATCGTGACTGCACCCCCTGTCGCACCCGCAGCCGGTGCCCCCGCGGCAGTGGCGGCTGGCGCAAAGGCAGAAACGAAGGTTGGTACGAAGGTTGGTTGGCTCGTTTGCGCCGGGGCAGCGGCTGGGGATGGGGGACGTGGTGAGGGGCTTGGAGACGCCTGGGAGTGCGTAATGGACAGCAACTGGAACGTGCCGAGCGGCGTTGAGGCCGGCACCGACAGCTGCCATGGGTTAGGGGTGGGCGACCGTGAGGAGCCCGCCTCACTGCTGCGTTGTGCTGCGTGCGCTGCCACGCCGGCAGGATCGCCTTGCGAAGCTCGCAAGGAGGGCGAGGATGGCCTGAAACCCTCCCTTGCCCCTGCCGCTGTTGAGCCCATGCCCAGAGCTGCCGCAGGCCCGCTACTGCTAAACAAACCCTGGTGCTGGTGCTGGTGGTGCTGGGCATGCAAGTGTTCACCCAAGCGGGGGGCTTGCTGGTTGAATTCCAGTCGAATTGGGTCACGTGCGTGCGACACGCGCAGCAAATCTTGTGAACAGGAGTACCCCGCACCTCGATAGATGGAGTGGATGGTGCCTGGCTGGTGTTCGGGGCTGCTGTTGGCAGGGAAGTCCGGCTGCTCCTGCAGAGGCTTAGGCAGCAGCAGCAGGGACGGCTGCAGCAGCATCGAGCCGCTGAGCACGCCGCCCTGATGCTGGTGTGGCTGCTGCTGTAGCACTGACGAACGAGCGACGCACGACGCGCCAAACAGTGACGGCCCGGGCGCGCCGTCATCTGGTGCGGTCAGGCTGGTGCTGATGGTGCTGGCAGAGGTGCCGCTCAGGCTGGCGGCTCCCTCGCTTACCATCTCCTGGTGCAGCAGCAGCAGGTCAGCGTCCACGCCAGGGTTCCCGGGTGAGGCCATGGACACGGCCGGCGCGGTTGCAGAATGGCCGCCTTGCTGCTGCTGCTGCTGCTGCTGCGCTTGATACCCGCCAACTGCTGACGGGTACTCAAGCAAGTCCATCGCGGCCTCTAAATGCTCCGAAACCGTTTGCCCAGGCAGTACGACTCCACCACCCGCGAGCCCACCAACAAAGGAGGGCTCTAATTGATGCACCCCTGCTGCTGAAGCATCCGGGCTGCTGCCAGCACCGGGTATCGCGTGCGTGTAGTGCTGCTGTGACCTGCGCAGCGCCGCCGCACGCCGTTGCGCCTGCGCCGCCTGGTACCGCTCCTCGGCCTCCTCTGCGGTACGCAGCGCCAGCTCATCGTCCTCTGAGCAGTACGGGCCCAGATGACGCACCGAGACCAGCTCGCAGCCGCGCATCAGCTGCACCAGGTGCACCACCTGGTTGCGGACCTGCACCAAGGAACGGCGGCATGCCAACAGGTCACTCACACATGCCCACCGCCAACATATCACAACCACCCAGCCCACTGAAACCGGCAGCGTGTGATGCTTGGTTACCACCATGACCTCCCTTCGTGCTGAGCGCCATACGTCGGGTCACGGCCGCCTCTGACAACCTGATCTGGGCCAACACTTGTACGCCATGCGCACCACAACTAAGCCATCCTACCTATGCTAGCATGGGATGGTTTTGCTGTGGTTTGCCGCAGTGGAGTGCCTGTATGGCAAGCACGGCAAATACGTACCGTGAGGATGGCGATGAGGTCGTCGCGTACGCTCACACCCAGCGTGTCGGGGCGCGCCAGCGGCGCCAGGTCGATCCACTCGTCCTCGTACCGCAGCCTGTCCAGCACAGCCCCATCCTGCAGCCTGACCAGGTGCAGCGTCCAGCACCGCGCGTACGGTGCACCTGGCACCTCGGACGCCGCCAGCATCGGAGCATCCGCTGCCACGACGCTTGCTGCGGCGGCCCCCTGTGCTGCTGGGTTTACCGGCTGCTGCTGGTTGGGTGCTGTGCCTTGCTGAGGGGCTGGTGGGTGGTTCTGGCCCCCGGGCTGTTGTGGTTGCTGCTGCTGGCTGGGCAGCGTGACTGGCGTGTGTGAGGCTAGGAGCAGCAGGCTGCCCCCGCCAAGCACCATGCAAAAGTCCCGAACTAGGAGCTCGCCTGCCGGGACGATGTGGGTCCGGTACTGCAGCCTGAAAAAGCTGCGGGTTGTGGCAGCAGCAGCAACAGCAAAGTGGTTAATGGATGATGATTGGTCACATATATATGATGGAGGGATGGACTGCCAACGCGCACAGTCCCCTAGCTATCATGGAAACAAATGCGGCAGCTGCTGAACCGGTGCCATAAGCAATCTTTCATGGCACATACACCTGCAACTTCTCTGACGTGATAGGTATTGCGGGGTGAATCGACTTGAGTGCAGCACACCTGTTGAATCCGAGCTGTCGATCGTCGACCCCAGTGTGTCTGTTCAGCGGGCCTGGCTGCCTGGAGCCAAATGTATTATCTTCAGGGCTGTCATGCGCACAACCCAGACCTGAGGTCGCTGTGGTCAGTCCTGTGTATAGGTACACAACCAGCTGCGTACAACCTGCTCCGAAGCACACCTGCCACGACAAAGGCAACCAGCCAACAGTTGTGAGAGTCAACAGTAGATGTCCCCAACAGCTGCACAGCGGATTGGGTGCCATTGTGAACACAGTACTGATTGCGCTCTGTGTGAACGGTCCACCGCCTGCCACTCCCAGTCACACACTCACTAAGTATCGGCCACAGGGAGTGAAGCGACAAACGTGCGCCTCAGGCAAGTCCACGTTTGACACCTGCAAAGATAACACAAGCAGATCAGCAAGTGAGTGTGTCACAGTCAGGCAGGAGGCTGGTTGGCCACGGCACCCGAATTGTCCAGAGTGGCGGACGTGCCAGGGCGAACTGGACTGACTCTGCTTACCCTGCTGACAGGCGGGAAGCACTCATACATACGCCGTGCATAGTTGACCTGAGCAAGAACCAATACAGTCGCCGGTTTCAACAAGAGCAGGCTTAACGAGGCAAATCTGCCAGTTGACAAGACTGTGGCCACGTGCGGGTGACCAGGACGCTTCTTGGAGATGCCTCAAACCACAACAGGAAAAAGCAGAGAGGCTATGCAAGGTTTTTGTGTTATGCCTAGCACCCGGAGCACGGCCGTTTACAAACTCACAGCTGCTCCAGGTTTGTGGCCAAGACCCAGCTCCCTATTTTGCAGTAGCCCATACATAGCCTCCCAGCACAGCCGGAGTGCACGGAAAAACCGCTGCTGCTGAGACAAAAGACAGGATATGAGCACGCGCTTTTCATGGTGACATCGCGTTTTGTGGTGCAATTTTGTGGTGGGCTTTGGAGCCTGAAAAACGCAGCAAAAGGCTAGGCTAGGCGCAGCCAAGGAAGTTTGAGGTAAGTGAGCGCACTATAATCAGCTATTCTATACTGTCAGCGCTGGGCACCAGTTTCAGTGGTCAACCAGCGTGTGGTTCCCGTGCAGGTAGTGATGGCTTGGAGGGGTTCGAAATGCAAGCTTCCGCTGCATCTCAATTGGTCAAGCGCTTGCAACATGATCACAGCATCAAAACCCCGCCCAAGACACAGACCCACACTGCGCTCTTGCGTGCATGCATGGTCTTTGATTGGCTGCAAAACCGGTGGCCTTACTATGGTAGGCCGGATTGGCCAAGTATTGCAAAGTCAACCAATCAATCATCCGGTGGCCTCACAGGCCAACAGTGCAAGGTTGGTGATGGAATACGCACGGCATTTGGGGGTACTGCATGCTCCACGCCGGACGATGACTGCAGCAGTGGGGTCAAGGGGAGGGGAAGGCAGGCATGTGGGGGTGGGTGCGGGGGTGGGGTCGATTTGGGTCCCCACATACGTGACGCGTTTGTGCTGCGAGGCTCCCATGTACGCCTAACTTGCCGTACCGCCTTATCTACCCACCAGTGACTGGCCTCACGTTGCAGTGCACACGTCCCCACGGCAGTCAGGCCTTGCAACCCACAAGCCTCGCCCTGCTCACCTTGCTTACCCCCAATCCATTGCGTGTAGGGCGCAGAGTCTCGTGCAGAGGGCCAGCTGCGGAGGCGCACGTGCTGGCTCTGGCGTCCCACGGCCCAGGGCAGTTGGACAGGTGCACCAGCAGACGCGCCCCTGGCAGTGCATAGGACTGAAGGGATCGGCACTGTAACACTGCCGACAGCGTTGTGGTTACTCGTCGCGAGCCGGACCGAGGGCAGTCACCAGCAGCTGTGCAGGTATGTCGCCATCACGATGCCTCTGCACCAGAAACCTGCCCCCACGACCGCCTAGAAGAGAGAGGCTTTCAGTGCACGCCAAGCATCCATATGTGTCAGCACCCCCAGTTCGGCGACCGTGATGTGCTCGATGCCATACCCCAGTCCTGCTGCTGAGTCATGCTTTACACAGTCCGCCGATCGCTCGCTACACTGCGCAATCAACCAGGCACAGCAGGTTACATGTGGTTGTGTGTTGAGGAGCCATACCTGGCGTGCAAGCCTAACCTCACGGCATGTATGTACAAACAGGAAGAGCACGCTCAGTTGGAGCTTGCTACCTGACCCCTCAAAACACGAGTCCATGACTTGTCCATGTCCTGCCTGTGCAGCAAGGCAGTCCGTGGTGTGCAACCAGCGGGCATCTACGGGTGGACAGCGCAAAGACTGTGCAAGGCTAGGCAACGTGACTGATAACGCGACAGCAACACTAGGGAGGGAGGGAGGGCAACTACTGTAGTAGTGTGCGCGGGGTGAAACACGACTGATAAAGTGATAGCAGCAGGAGGCGCCCCCGTAATAGCATTATCGGGTGAAGCTGACGCAGCGACAAGACATTGTGGCTTGCGGCAAGTCGGTAACTCACATGGACCAATTCAAGGACATCGAGGTAAGCAATCTTGCAGCGTCATATTGCTGTAGGCGGAGGAAACTCAGACCCAGGAGCATGTCAGTGTAGAAGCCGCAGCCGAGCTAGCCCCCGCGTGACAGAATGCAGGCCCATCGCGATTGCCATTTCATCGCACCCGGCCTCTCCATGGCTGGCCGTCCAAACGACCCAGTGAACGTTTGCAACATCACCCTATAAATAGTATCATTTCCCCATCCATGGGGGTATGATGGTGCTGCACACAACAATAGCGCTTTCGGTTGCGGTACTTGGCTATCCATGGCTTGATACTCGCAAAGACTAAAATCCTGCTGTAAGCTTGAACGTACATACAAAAATCCATCGTGCTGTACGCAAATGCGCATGAGCGACAATCACAGAGCCCAAAATAAAGCAGGTCAGTTCATGCGCTGCCCTTCCAAAGCCATCGATCCAGCAGATTTGACACGCAGGGTGTGTACTGTAGTTGAGGGTGTGCCGTGGGACGGGGCGTGCGAGGATGCACGTGTGTGCACGCGCATGTGCAGCTCACCATCCACCACCGAGCGCGCCAGCCAGCCAGCCAGCTACGTTGCAGCCGCCAGGCCAGGCGGGCGCCAGAGTTTCCATCCGTGATACGCGGGTTGATGAAAAGTGCTAAAAACACCACGTTTCAGGTGCTTTACTGATACCGTACTTCCAATGCAACCAGTACCCAATGATGAAACACGGATGAAACCAGCACCGTTGATGCAGAGGAACGATATCTCACATTACCCACCACGCGTTTCTGCTGTGCCTCTCTCATCCGCTCCATATGGCGGGGGGCGCGGGCACGGGCGCGGGCGCGTTGCGTGCACAGGGCAGCCGCCATGAGCGCAGTGCAGTGCGTAGTGCTGCTGGCAGAGGCAGCATCAGGTGAGGAGTTTCCTGGAGTCAGTAGCATGTGCCAACGACCGCGCGTGCATCCAGGCTCCTTGCATGGTCGTACAACACGCAAATGTTTGTATCATGTGTGTGTGTGTGTGTGTGAGACGCCAAGGGTCGGGGGCGGCGGCGGCGGCGAGCGCCAGGTGTAAGGGCCAAGGAATGCATCCCGGAACTGCCCTTGGCTACGGTTGTCTCAAATGACGGGAGCAAGGTGGAGCCACGCACCACAAACCTTGAAGTACTGCTATGCTACCATACAGCCAACCTGTGAATTGCAGACATGCAGATTCGCACAACGGGCCGGGCAGCCGCAGTATAGCATGATGCACGCTACGCCTGCACCGGCTGCATGTGCACCCGCGCTGATAATGGCAGCTGCTGCTGCTGCTGCTGCTGCTGCCCACCTCCAGCTTGTGCAGCAGCTGCTGCAGCCGTGGCCCCTGCAGCGGCTTCGCCCTGGGCATCAGGCCTGCCCGCCGCACCCTCAGCGCTGCGCGTGCTGATGCGGGCTTCAGGCAGGTCTGTGGCCCGGCTGGCATCCTCCACACGGCGGCGCTTGCCCTCACGCGCAGCAGCAGCCGTAGCATCCTCCTCCTCCTCCCGCGTGACGTGCTCACCGCCGCCGCCGCGAACAGAATCATGCATGGCGCTGCCGGCATTGGCCCGGTCATAGGCGCCCCCGTCGCTTTGGCCGCCCTGCCCGCCAGGCGGGGGTGCATCATTGCTTTGCTCGTCCCGCTTCACGCGTTCCTGCGCTGCTGGCTGCAAGACGTAGGAGACTGTCGAGGTGGGGAGGTGCTGCTGCTGCTGCTGCTGAAGCAGTGCAGCCAGCCCCGTCCGAGGCGCGGCGTGAGGCGAAAAGGCACCGGCATCGGCGCTGACGGCCGCCGGTGCGGAGGGTATGTGCAAGCTGGCCTCCAGGAACGCCGCGGGCACCAGATGCGCGGGCAGCTGCAGAAGTCCAGGAGATTCGGCAGCAGGCAAGGCATGCGCCATACAAGGATTCTCATTAGCACTCCAGGCTTAGATGAGTAGATGACGCATCAGTTGTTGCCCCGTTCGTGCCTGCTTGTATGCTTGAGCATGCATCACATACACGCCGCAGATGAGTGGTGCCAAGGCGTGCATGCAACCTGGTCCGCTCCACATTGAGCATGGTACATGCATGCATGCACGCACGCACGCATGCGTGCCATGCACGCACATCATGCTGTGGCCCACCCACCTGAGGGTGCAGCAGGCGCCGGAAGCAGGGGATGAGGATGGTGTGGGACATGTGCTTCGCAGCGCGCCAGCCCACGACCGCCATGCCGATGACGTCATCCAGCCGCGCCCCGAAAACGTACCGCTGTCCCGCATGCAGCCGGATCTCAGCCAGGAACACCTGCGTGATGCAGTACCACCCAATGCAGATTACATACAGGCAGTAGATTGGTTGCAGCGGTTCAATGCTGTTGACACACAACTGAAGACTGGAATGGCGTCTCCAACGGGACGCATTGCACACACCTGCACACTTTCGCACTCGTGCTTTGAATCATGTGCGCACCTGTGGCCTGAGCAGCCCGTCCACTTCCAGTTGCACCACCACCGGAAGGGGAAAGCTACTGCCCACCGCCCCCAACGTGGCTGCTATGCTGCCGGTGTCAATCCACAGGTGGTCCTCCAACAGCCAAGCCTCAAACGCGGCTGCGGCAGGCGCAGCGGCGCTGTTGCCGCCAGTCACCCCACCGCTGCCACCACGGGTGAGGTGGATGGCGCTCGCGCCGCCACCGTCGCCGTCACTGGCTGTGGTCGCCGCACCAACGGCTTTGCCAGCGGAGGGAGCCGGGGAGGCGGCGGTGGCGCCAGCGGCAGCGCTGAGGCCTGCGGTGGCAGGCGCTACCGGTGCAGCCAAACCCTCGCTACTGGTGCGGGCGCCCGCCATCATCACCATCGCTGGCGTTCCCGTTCCCGCAGCAGCAGCCTCGCCGGCCACCTGAGCAGCGGCAGCGCCAGCGGCTGCCACGCCTTGTGTCGCAGGCGGCGCATCTGTGCTTTCATGCTGGCCGGACGACGACAGGCGATGAAGCGCTGCAGCGAACCGGCTAGCGCCATCCTGCATGGCGGCCTGATCCTGCCGTGCGTGAGCGTGAGCCTCCTGCGCTGACGTCGCCTGCTGTGCCTGCGCCGCTTGCCTCAGCGCGCTCTCCAGCGCCTGCTCCAGCGCCTGCACGTCCTGCGCCGCCGCCTGCTGGGCCTCAGCGCTGCTGCCGCCCTGCTGCGCCGCCTTGGCGGCTGCTGCCTGCGCCGCCGCCGCCTCCTGCGCCTGCTCCAGGTACGCAGCCTCAGACAGCAGGTCCAGCGCAGAGCCGCCACCCCTGTGCGCGGGCTGCACCGGCTGCAACGCCTGCAGCGAGCGCTGCAAGCTTGGAAGGCCGGGAATGGTGCCGCCCCCGTTGCCGGCGCCTGCCGGGTAAGCTAGCTGCTGCAGCAGCCCTTCCCCAGCCGCTGCGCCGGAGCCGCTGCTGAGGTTGCCTGATGAAGACACGCGGCCGGCCGGTGGCGCAAACTGGCTCTGCTGCTGCAGTTGCTGCTGCTGCTGCTGCTGCTGGGCTGTCCCTGGAGTACTGAGCAGCGGCAGCTGCAGGGGGCTGCTGGGGGATGGCTTTGCGAGCGAGCGGAACGTCTGCTGCTGCTGCTGCTGCTGCTGCTGCTGCTGCTGCTGAGCGTCGCTTGGCGCGCGCATGGCGTTCATCGCGCCACGCCGCAGCTTGTCCTGCACAAGATGCACCCACAATGTTTAGCGCCACAACACGTTACTACCATCGGCTCTTGAATTTATGTATGTATGTTATGTTACATCAGGAGCGTGTTGGCCACACGGCCCATGCTCCCCCCAGATGGGGACCAGGCAAGCAGAAGGGGGTCACCAAGCTATGCACATGGGGTGCAAGAGGGCCACAAGGGCTTAGTGCAGTACATCAGCAAAAGCATCATGGCTGGCCACAAGCGGCTGAGTGCAGCACATCGCAATCACCAGCAACAATGCATGACCACAAGAGCTTAGTGTGGGGCATCCGCATCATGCAGGGTGAATTTATGGCTGATAGTAGCGTCAAACCACAATGAAACCGGCAAGTCGCACCTGGCACAGTGCATTTCCAAAGTTCACAGGACCACCTCATCCGCAACACATGCGTGTATCGCCGTCGAACGCAGTCATTCAGCCCCACTGCCAATCGCGGAGCTCACCAGCGCGTCGTTGTGCAGGCCGGCCGTGTTGCTGTGCGTGAGCACGCACGCCGAGGCGGGCGGCAGCAGGCTGGCGAGGCACACCACCAGCGAGCCGTCGTCGCCCACCTTCCACCCACACGTCTGGCGGTTGTCCATTACGGGCGCCGGCAGGTGGAAGAGGTAGCACGCGCCATTCTTCCCCGGGCGAATCTGCAGGCAGCCATACACATAACGCCAGCCGCGAGCGGACCACTCTAGATCCCTCAAAGACCACCAGGGCCAGGGCAAGTGGTCTGTAGCTTGCCAGCCGTGCCACCAGCAGGACCCACCCTCCGCTCAAGCCACTAAGGGCACTACTTAACCGGGCACGAGCAGGCGAGGGCGGCTCACAAGGGCATAGAGCAAAAGCGATGAATGCTGCTCACCACGTGCCCACGCGGGCATGTGGGTACCGCTAGCAGCCGTACCTACAGCGGCGTGCGCACCTGGCAGTCGTACGAGTCGCCCAGCATCCGGTCGTCCACCATGACGCGGACGAACACCGCCGCCGGCAGCACGTCGGGCGGCAGCAGCGCGCCGACCTCCTTGGGAAGCATGATGGGGATGGAGGGGCCGCCGCCAGGCAGCGCCGCGCTGCCCGCGTCGTTGACGAGGCCGTTGCCGCCACCGCTGCCACCACCGCCGCCTAGGCTGTTGTAGCTGTTCCCGCTAAACCCTTGCCCCCCAGCCAAGCCCTGGGGACAGCGCCGGGGGCGAACAGCACACACACATACGCACATCAAGTACACGCACATGTGCACGCAAGCCACCTTGACGAAACACTCTGTGTGAGCGTATGTCGGGCCGTACAAGCCAGGCGGAACCAAAAGCGCACGCATGTTCACACTCGCCTAGTATCGCATGGTGCCAGTGCAGTGCATGCTTAGCGGAGGATGACTGCATTGCAGCGGCTGCACTGACCCATGCCATGGGCGCTGTGCTTACCTGAGCACCTGCCCCGCTTAGGCCTCCAGAGAGCTGCATGTTTGACGGCGCTGCTTGCGGGCGCTGCTGGGGTTGCTGCTGGCTGGCGTAGCCTGCCAGGGGCCGCTTGTACCCGGCCGCCTGCTGGCCCTTGCCATGCCTCTCCAGCTCCTCCATCAGCTGCGCAGAGCCCGCCCGCCCGCTGTGCGACAGCGGCGCGGCTGGGGAGGCGCCGCCGCCGGCTCCGCCGCGCGGAGCACTGTTGCCAGCCGCCACCGTGCCCCGGGCGCTAGGCGCCTGCGCGGGCACGGTGACAACCGCAGAGCCAGTCGCTTTCGCACCAGCTGAAGCTGCTGCGGCCGCCTCGACCGAGGAGGACAGGAGCAGGACCAGCACGTTGGGCCGCTGGAACCGCCACCCCATAAACACGTAGCCCATGGCGACCTGCTTGAGCGTTCGCCCGGTGACCCAGTAGTAGTGTGCCCCGCCATTATACAACACTTCTGCGCTGTGTGCGGTAGGGAGCAGGTGGCCGTCCAACTCCACCTGAGCCAGGGCGCGAGGGACAGATAGGGTTGTTGGGACCGTGCACTACTACCGCCTATTACCTAACCAGACATCACGCTCACACACTTGGCATCACGCTCACCGAGCAAGACAAAGCAAGACACAGTTGATACGCAATCTAGTAATCAAGCACCGCGCATGAAGATCAGGAGAAGCTTCAGCTTACTGGACGACACACACAGAAAACTGGCCTTGAGGGTTTGAAGGCTTTGAAGTGCCAACTAGAATGGCTAACCCACCTGCACTGTCACAGGCGTAGGTTTGTTCGTGTCTCCTATCCATGCCTTGACCTGCCGTACGCCGATGTATAGCCTTGACTGTGTCCCGATAATTTTGGGCACACCCTGCATCAGCGCCAGCCACAAAGGACCATCAGGACCTGGCAGTCAGGCATGGGTTGCAAATTTGCAATGCTGCGGTGACATGTTGTGGAGAGGTGCTGCCTACCGCACACTGGCAAAATTACGTCCGTGCACGTTGTGACCCACCTTGGTGGTGCCGACCGGCGCAACGAAACCAGGATGGTCCTTTGCGTTTGGTGCCATTCCTTGTCTCCCACTGTTGCTCATGCGCGGCAAAGACCAGTGAGCGGTAAAGCAGGTTCCTACAGCAAATGTGAGCAGTAGCCCTTGGTGAACGGCGGTGTGCACGTTTGTCTGGTGGAGGTTGGCTGCCTTTGGAGGAACAGGCACAAAAAGGTAACACAAAAGGCACAGCAGGCATACACAACCAGACCACTGACCTGGTGCTATTGCATGGGTGTGTCGCGAAGTCCTGCTTGTCAAAAAGCAATTTTCCCGCGTTCTGCTCCGCTGCTGCGGGTACCTATCCAGACAACAGCAGACCGAAAACCTGGCCTCTGAGTTGTGGCAAGGCCTGGGCCTCAAGACATGCAAATACATTCTCAAGGAGCTGTCTTGCCTCGCCCAGCAAGCTGTGTAAGGGTAAGCAGCAAAGTCGCACCCTCGAGTCAGGTGGCACGTGAAGCATGTCACTGCACACTACGGCAGACCCAGCTAGGAAGAGCCTACAGGATGGACCATGCCAAGTACAGTGATGACCGGCTGACACGCGGGAAGCAAACTGAACAAAAACTAGGCCCAAGTTTTTGTTGACGAGCACACAAGTTTTGTTTTGTTGACGAGCACACAGAGCACACAGAAAGAACCAAGGCTCTTGAAAGAAGCACAATGCGCCCAATCGGTGGACTGCTGGTCGCAGCTCGCGTGTCACTGAGCAGTCGGAGCTTGTGCATGTCAGCCAGCGCCGAGCCTACACCCCTGACGCAACGACCAAAAAACTCCCACCAAATAAAGCCGCGCCGCTGCGCGACCAACCACCACACTGCGCGTTGATGCTTTGAGTACCCTGTGAGGCTTTACCCCTGCTACCCGTGGTGGCCGGATGGCAACAGCAGGAGAGCTCTGACTGAGGGTGGGAGCTCTCCAAGAGCACTCAGGCAGCATACCATCCCGGGCCAAGATATCGGCCACCTGCCCTCCGCTCACCTCTCTGCTTTTCGAGCCACCAGCAAGCTAGGCTCCTGAACAGCAAGCTCCTGCCCAGCAGGCTCCTGAACAGCTCAGCAGTCTCGAATGCCCCCAACGTCCCTAGCTACATGCAGCTTGCCGCCACGTTCTAGCTGTGTGGGCACCAAACGCTGCCCAGGAGGCTTGTCTGTGAAGGTAAGCAACGGCTGCGAGTACTATTAACGTATCCTACTGCAGTAGCGCATCAGGGCACTGCTGGGTAGATGTATATCCCTATGTCCCTAGCGACTGTTGCTGGCGAGCGTGCCGCATGTGAGCGGGACGTTTGCAGCAATCCATAATGCTACAAATAGCTTGGCAGGCAAGGGCCTCCGACAGGATCACCTTTGTCGTAAGCTGCCAGGGTGTGTAGGCCTGCATGCTGTTGCAAAGCCAAAGCTGCGTGTGTGCAAAGCTGAGATGACGCACAGCCTGGCTCACTCCCGAGGCAACAAGGGGGGGGGTCAACGCAAGTGCACATGTGTAGACGGCACAGGTTATGTGTCCTTAAAATCAAGTAGCACTGGTGTCATCCCTTGTGCTGAAGGGTTGTTCGGTGCTGGCTTTGACCTTTGGGCGTGTGCTGCACTTCTGGCATGCTATTAATGTGACAGTGTTCGAGGAACTCGTCACCTGATCTCGGCACGTCACTGGCGCTTGGCTGGGAGCCATGCGTTTGCCAGAGCGTTTGGGCGTTCATGGCCGCACTCGTCAGTTGCCAGCGGACCTTCACTTGCCTGACCACACTACGGCTTGCATCACGTATGCAAAACCTGAGGTACAAAAGCTACAGGCAAAGTCGCTGAGGAGACGGCGCCTGGTGGGCTTGGCTTCCTGCGGTGCCAATCCAACCGCTCCCGTGGGGCACTGTCAACAGGCGGCATGCGCGACGCAGCTGCAGGTGTAAACTGTATTAACTCTGCCTGCGCGCTGCCAGCAACAGCAGAGCATCGTTGGAGCGACCACAGCGGGGTCTCAACGTACATCACACCCCGCCTTGTCTGATGCACAGCGGGATGCTAACATCGTGGTGCCTATCCAACCAGCCGTTCAAGTCAGTAGCTATCACTTGTTAGGATCGCCCCGACTGGACAACGATCAGGAAGGAAGGCAGCCGGAAGGCACTGCTGGCTCCTGGGCCATTTAGGTCATGTATGCACTCTTGTTGTTGTTGGCTGTGGTGTTGGTGCTGAACAGGTACGCCATGGCCCTCTGCTTTGGGGGGTACTCCTGGCACCACCCAGGCACCGCAGGAGCATTCTGATTTCATCGACAGCCAGGCCACCTATCCCACGTCACCGACACAGCTTGGACACAGATGCAGTATGCATTTCTTGGCTATCCACAACAGCGTCACACACGGCTCAGACGTGACCTGTCAGCACAGCGTCCTAGGATCAGCAGCAGAACACATGGCCTTGGCCTGTGCACACTGCGCAACGGACGGCGCGCGTGCTCCCAGGAGCCGCTTGCCACGCTTGCACAATGCATGGTTTGCACCGGCTTGAGCTTGCGGTGACTGTGGGTGCCTCACACAGGTGCACGCGTGCACGCGTGATCACCGGAGCCCTCCCATTCGGTCGCCAGTCTTGCACTGCCGCCCGAAGTGGCGAGGCAGAAAGCCACCCGTTCCTACAAACGCAGCACAACCTGTCAACCTTTCTTCCCCCCAGGCAGATCAGTGACACCACAGCCTGACTGTGGACCACTGGACCGTGCTTGTGCAATGCATAAGCCACGCCGTTACAAACACAGGACAGGACCTGATGAGAAGCAGGGGTCACAGAAGAGTGGATGAACGGAGCTTGTATCCCGGGCGTGCATGGATCAGGGGGCACACGCGTAAGCAAACGCAAGCTTGTGTGGCACGAGGGGCAGTAAGAGGCAGGAGCGGCAGTAACGAAGCGAGCGAGGGGTGGACAGGGAAGGGCGTGCAGAGGCGCATGCGGCTGCAGCTTGCAACTTTCGCACGGCAGACTTGCCAGCGCAATTGCGCAAGCGCATGGAGCGCGTTGCCATGCACAGTTCGTCAGTACCAGCAGTAGACGAACATAGCGGCTCACGGCAAGGCGAATAAGAACCCATCGACGGATTTCAACAGAGTGAAGAAATGGTTGCCGGCATTGAACACTTCCACTCAGCCTGCTGATCACTCAGCCTGCTGATATGCATGGACTTGGAGTTGCTGGGAAGGGGAACCGAGCTATGGGGAGGCAAGGCTCCCACTATTGGATTATGCATGATGCTCGGGCCATGCGACATGCAGTGTCGCACGCATGCATCAGTGATTCAGTGTTGTGTTGAAAGCGTTTACTCCCGTGGGATCATGCGGTGTGCACATGCATAGGATAGGATAGGATCAGCAGTGTATGTGGCAGAGTGCTGTCGTTATTGCGGTACGAGCTGATGAAGGTCCCAAGGCTCAGGGGCCGTTGTGCGGTGGCTGGACCAGGTATCCAGTGACAAACGAGTGACGACAAGCTGCAGTGCGAAACACATATGCACCATCAAGCATACCTTGGGGGTGCATCAACGGGCACACATATGCACGCTCACAGCGTCCTACAGGGTCATGCACCTCTGAGGTCGTCAGCTGTCTTCCTTTCGCTCGTGCTCCAGCAACGCATCCAGCAGTGCTTTATGTTTGGCTTCTATGCGCTCCCTGTCTCGCTTTGGGCCTTGGCGCATGCGCTGCAGTAAGCCACAGTTGCAAGTAAGGTCAGGTGGTGCCAGCAGGCAGCTTAGGGAACCGAGGTGCCACGGGTGATTGGTTTCGCTACCCTCAGTTGTGGTGCGCACGCAAAAGGATGTGAAGCAGCAGGCTGTGTTTGTGCAAGACGTATGAACAGGAAGCTGCATCTGTGCTTTGGTGTGGTACAACGCGCGACAGGCCTTCGTCCAACACTGCTTGCTTCCATCGTACCTGCCGGGTCTCATCCTCTGTTACGTGGACGTACCACACTACACCCGCAGAAAGGATGGACATGCCAACGAAAAACTGCAGTCCCTTGTTCATAGCCAGTGTGCTGCACTTTGCCTGCCTGTTGGTATGGTATGGCGGCCGCTGTCGTTGACGTCCATCAACACAAGTTTACTAGCTGCTGTGCGCCTGCAGCGCGACAGGTGGCGCCATGCTGAAGCGTCAGATATTAAGAGCGTTTGCCTTGTGCTGACCATGCTAGGAGCGACTTTTGAGAGGAGCCTGCGGGGTTAGATGATGCATGGATCCCCCGCGCTATGCATGGCATCATGTGACGCAGTCGTTAGCTGCAGGCGCCAGTCTTGCCTGGCCATTGATGCTCTCACCACTCCTCGGTCTACAACTAATTCACTATACACACCTGTCCGGGGCTGGAACCCTTACGAAGCTGTGGTTCGACCGCAGGACTGCA
This sequence comes from Chlamydomonas asymmetrica, assembly GCA_001662385.1. Classification (NCBI taxonomy): domain Eukaryota; kingdom Viridiplantae; phylum Chlorophyta; class Chlorophyceae; order Chlamydomonadales; family Chlamydomonadaceae; genus Chlamydomonas; species Chlamydomonas asymmetrica. Next base: position 18,985 of record BDDA01000704.1, read on the forward strand.
GCTCGGTTACTTGCTTCTGACCTTGCGGCCCTGGTTGCTACCTTGCTAGACGTCAGCCGCTACACTAGCCCAGTTTGCAGACTCAAGCAGCCATGGGTTGGGCCTACAGCGGCGACTGGGGGCTCCTCGCTGGGTTCACCTGGGCAACGCTGAAGAACGCGCAAGAGGGCCGCGCCTGGTTCAGGAGGCCCTGGCTGCACGCAAGCGGCATGGTGGCAGGCTACTATTTCTTCAAGGCATGCGCAGCATGGGAGGATGAAGCGCTGCAACGTATCATCACGCGTTATGAGCGCAAGGGCTACAACATTCCTGAGGACCGTGCTGAGCTGTTCAAACCTCAGGAGTACAAGTGAAGCCCTGCGCCTCTGCAGCTTATGATCATTTTCTTGGACCTTGAGCTATTTGCTACGACCTCACCACGATGGGTTTTGCTTGCTTGCCTTGCTGCACCCTCTCCCTCGCTCCATTTGCTTGCTGGCAGCCAACACAGCACTGCATATGGTGTGGTCACTCTGCTCCTTTCATGGGCCTGTGACATGCCGTGCTGAGTGGTTGTGTGCTTGTTGATCTGCAACACTGACTATGCGCACTGCCGAGCCGGGCAAATGGCAAGCAAGCGCTGCGGCACAGTCAAGACATCACGCTCCTGTTGATTTTACACGACCCTCGCTGGCATTGGTTTGCGCGCCTTGCATGTATATGATTCCCTCCACTGCTGACTTGGTGTGTGCGCGAAAACAATCTGGGTCAGTATTGGTGTAATTCGCTTCGCATAAAGTGAGGCACTTGTACAATTTCAGCAAGTTGTATTGTGAACCGGCTGCTTGTGCACCTGCAGCATAGCAAAACACCCGCTTGGTGACCGCTGCTTTGTTGAATGGCAAAAAAAACAGCGCAGGTGCAAAGGCAGGTGCTGTCAAAAAGCCACCTGCAGGAAGGATTGGATTCGTCATATTGGCGGGCAAACTTGAGCATCGATGTTGTGCTTGTGTTTGGTGGGCGCCAGGATACATGATGCATTAAACATGACGACGAGCCCGTCGCGCAGGGGCTCGCTCGCTGCAAGATTACTATCGCTGTCAAGCCTGCCTTGACATGCATGCATCACAGGTGGGCAGTAAAATACATGGGTATGGGGCAGGTGCAAGATGCTGGTATAGCGGGCGCACAACATAGTACTACACCTGCAGAGCCTTTTCAGTGACTAGCAGCAAGCAGCACAGTCAACTTCCGAGCGGGAAAAGACCAGTGCCAGCTTACTTGTTGGGGCTAGCACATACCATTGGGACTTTGCCAGCAGTACAATGCTCAAGGCTAAGCAAGGCAGTGCTGAGCAGTGCAGGAGGGCGGGATCGGGCGGTTTGGGGGGGCGGGCAACGGCAGGAGGGCACCCGCTCCCGCCAAGCGCAGTTGCATCGGTTGCGAATGTGCGCTTAACCAATAGCAGCAGTGGCGCCGTAGGTGGTGCCTGGGGGACACATGATATGGACGCATCAGGACGGCCACAGCCCAAGGCGGGGGTCAGTGGGCAGGGCGCAGGCCACGGGGGCGGGGGGAGGGCAGGCAGGTCAGCAGGCGATGCTGACGCCCGCCGCTGCGCCCCCCGAGATGCCCTCGCGCCGCGGCACCCTGTGGCACACCTTCATGACCTTGCGCAGGTCCTCGATGCGGAAGGGCTTGGTGAGGAAGGCCTCTATGCCGGCCTCCTTGCAGCGGTCGTGCAGCGCCTGCGCATGCACAACAAGGCATGGGGTGGGGTACAGGCGGGTCAGAAGGGGTGGCGCTGAGGTGTTGCAAGCAGCTCCCGTGTGCTCAACAGCCGCAGCCATGCGTGCATAGGCCACACATGCACGTCCGTCCGCATGCACGCGCCAATCTGCACTCGGGCGCTGCGCACTGAGACGTCATGCTCGTCCGCCAGGCCGCTCTTGCGTTGACATCACCCGGTGCTCGCACACATCCAGGTGGGAATCAACCCTCGCCAGCCAGCTCAATATGCTGCATGCTATGCACGCATAACCTAAGCGCATCGCGCATGCACACTCCCATTCATGCTTACATAGGACGTATGCACACGCACATAATGACGAGTATTTCCAGATGACCACCTGGCAGCGGGCTACGTGTTCCACTTATTCCTCACCAAGGAACCCCGCATGCACCTCCCTGCTGACACATACGGGACACTAGCGCGCCACGCCACGCCACGCTACCCGAGTTTGTTCCCCACCCCACCCACCTGGACGGTGTCGGCCGACAGCGCGATGATGCGCGGGCGCTCCTCCGGGCGGTACGTCTCGCGGATGCGCTTGGAGGCCTCCAGGCCGTCCATCTCGGGCATGTGGATGTCCATCAGGATCAGGTCGTACTTCTTGGTCTCCAGCGCACGCAGCACCTGCAGGCCGTTCTCCACCACGTCAGGCACGCAGCCCTTGAGGATCTGCTGCAGCACCTTCAGCACCACCTTCTGGTTGATCTTGTTGTCCTCCGCGATCAGGATGCGCAGCGGGATGTCGGGCACAGGGCTGCCGGTCGGCGGCGTCACGGGGCCCACCACGGATGTCGCGGCGTGCGCCACGGACACAGGTGATAGCATGGCGGGGGGAGCCTTGCTGGGCATCACCGTAGCAGCGGTCACGACGTGGTACTGCTGCTGGAGGTGATGTGGGTGGTGGGGCTGTTGCGGGGGGGCGGGGGGGGGAGGGGGGGATGCGGGTATTGGATGCGATGCCAGCGAC
>BDDA01000704.1:22664-58175 GCA_001662385.1 Chlamydomonas asymmetrica
CAGCACCTCTGAGTGCTCTGGGATGGTGGCGTGGCGTCGAGGGGACTCGGCACGTGCGCGCTCGCTGCGCGCCCATGCGCTGCGCTCGAGCGCCGAGTTGTCGAGCGATGTGCGGCGGTTGATGGAGGCGTCCACGTCGGCCTTCTTGAAGCGCCACGACTTTATCATCTGTCAAGGGGGAAACGCGGACAAGGGAAGACGGGGCGAGGGGGTGAGCAGGCAGCACAGCGATGTTGACAACGGACCCAACGTGTTGATGCTGCATGCTGTGTCACATGGGGTTGTGCTTCAACCATCCTAGTCAGCAAGCCTGGCAACGATGAAGAGCTGTGTTGAAGCTGCTGCTGCGTGGTAGGTTGCTGGACTGTATGGAGCATTGCGGGCATGTCACGTGGATGTATGCAAGCTTTCGCCGTGCTTGCACGATCTCAGTGCATCACGCCGACACGGGAGCCAGCAAACATGCCCGTATCCGCCCGGCTGTCAGCCGCGCATGCCGGCGCCACACTGCCCTCTGGCAGCTGCAACGGGTCTCGCTGGCATGCAGCAGCAGCTGCTGGAGCGTGCATGCAAACGCCTGGCAGTATCACCCGCAGCACTTGTGCAAGGGCATCGCGTTGTGCAAGTGTGTCAACTACAAGCGCAACCGAAGCCATGCTCAAGCCCTTCACCCTGCAATCCTTCTCACATACCAATCCTTCTCACATACCAACCGCTCACCTGCAACGACTCTGTCGTTATTGGCACCTGGCCTAGCTTGAAGTTGGGCGCCGACTGCCCCCCTGCTTTGAGCAACGCCGTCGCCTTGGTGAGGCTCAATGCTAGCCGCGCGTGGCGCACTGGCGCGGGCGTGAACACGACCAGCGGGTGCAGATTGGAGGCCAAGGCGTGCGGGTCTCCAATCACCACCACGGGCCTGCCCTTCCAGCCCGCCTTGAGGGCCGCCACGGCCCGGTCGACGCTGACCACCAAAATGTCATGCTGATCTGCGCCCACCGGTGCCGATAATGGTACAGAGGACGAGGAATAAGAAGAAGCTGAGGAAGAAGAAGCTGCGTTGTAAGCTGAAGGAAAAGCGGCGGTGCTGGTGCCGTTCACGCCCACAACGCCGTTGCTTGTTGCGGTGCTGGCGTTTGACGAAGTGCCGCCATTGGGAACGGTGCTGTTGTTTAGCGCGGTCGAGTTTATTCCGCTGGTTGTAGCGGCGGTGCCGATGCTTGCTTGCATGCCTAGGTTGCGGCAGCTCTGCTGGACCTGCAGGGCGGTGGCGGCATGCGTGACGTCTACCAGCACACGAAGGGCAGAGAGCATCTGCAGCGGCTCCGACCCGTCCCCGGCGAGCGTCGCCATGCTGGCAGGCAGCTTTTGCAGGTAATTGCCGCTGTCGCTGTGCCAGTTGCAGCTGAAGTCGTTGCCGCCGGCGCTGCTGCTACCGCCGTTGGCATTCTGGACGCCGTTCCCGTTCCCACAGGCCCGCGCCTGCTGATGCTGTTGCTGCTGGGACTGGGACTGCAGCTGTTGGTGCAGCTCATGTTGGTGCTGGTGGTCTTGGCGCAAATCTTCAGCCGCAATCTGCTGTGCCAAACCGGTTGTGGGCGGGCTGTTGCTGCTGCTGCCGCTCGCCTCCGCCCGCCAGTCGCTGCTGTCCAGCTGGTTGCTGTCTGCACGGCCCGACCCAGACGACGGCAGGTCCAGCGATGTGCGTGACGTGCAGCCGTCAGAGCTGATTACGGAGGGTGCAGGCGAGGACGGGAGGTAAACGCCGGCGCTGGTGCTCCAGGGGGACGCCACCCACTGCGCCTGCAGGGTGACGTGGAAGGTGGAGCCGCGCCCCAGGCCCTCGCTCTCCACCCGGATCGTCCCGCGCATCAGCTCCGCCAGCCGGGCGCTGATGGCCAGACCAAGACCTAGACCGCCGTAGCGGCGAGACATGGTCTCGGAGCCCTGGCGGAAGTGCTCGAACAGGTGCTGTGCGCACTGTGAGCCGATGCCGATGCCCGTGTCGCGCACAGAGATGTGCAGGACCTCATCGTGTGCAGCGTTGTCCAGGGACGGCTGCTGCTGCTGCGGGCCAGCGCCGCTGGCGGAGCGGCTCGGTTGGCCCGAGGTAGCTGCGTGTGCGGCTCCAGGCTCAGCGGTGATGGTGACGACCACCTCACCAGACTCGGTGAACTTGACCGCATTGGACAGAAGGTTTGCGAGGATCTACAGCAGGTGGAAGCAGGCAGGACACGGCCGAGTAAGGCAGAGCAGCGAGGGGTGCATGGCAAACTGTACAGCGTTAGGATGACGGGTCTACCAAACAGCAGACGCACGAGGACTTTGCAGGGAGGGGGGGAGGGGGGGAGGCAAAAGCTTCCTCAATCGTCACCAATACAGGTTATCACCAGTACCCTGTGCACGTCATGCACCCGATTTGCTGCTGAAATGACCGTGCAAAAGCAAAGGGACGAAGGGTCACAGTGTCACACTCTGCGAGTACATAGCCCCTGCTGTGGCCAAAGGACGCGTGCGCTGGCGTGGTGGCCATGTGGCCATGGCCCGCGTGCAACATACACCTGCACAGCGGCGCACCTGGCGTATGCGCACGGGGTCCGCTAGCAGTGGCCGCTCCAAGCACCTGTCGTCCAGCAGGTATGCCAGCTGGATGCCCTTCCGGCACGCTTCCGCGGCCACCATCTCCAAGCACGACTCCACAGTCTGCAAGGGAACACATACGCATGCACACACGCACACGCACACAATACCTTGAGTAAGGCAGAATGGCCAATAGTCCTCCGGTTCGCAGAAGTGCACTCGAGTGACCATCATGTGTTTGCCCAGCACTACCGTGTCATCGTACACCGCAATCGCAAGCCATGTTTGAGGGTGTGGGCCGGTGGACAGGCGGGTGCGAGCCAGGGGCCTGTTGTGCCTGTGCGGAAAGCACGCATGTCGGCGCCGCACCTGGCGCAGGCACACAGGTTGCTGCTGCAGCTCCACGCTCCCATGGTCGAGCTTGCTGAAGTCCAGGATATCGCCCAGCACGCCCAATAGGGCGCTGCCGCTGTCCAGGATGGTTTCAGTAAGCTCGCGCTGCTCTGGGGAGAGTGGAGACGACAGCAACAGCTGCGCAGTCGCAAGCATGCCGTTGAGCGGGGTGCGGATTTCGTGGCTCATGTTGGCCACGAACATCGACTTGGCCTCCAAGTGGCTCTCAGCTGATTGCTTGGCAACCCGCAACTGCTCCTCAGACTCCTTGTGGTGGACCTGCGTCAGATGCGTTTGTCCAGTCACAACACCTGACATCCCCAACGCCTCGGCAAAATAAGACACAGCACTGCCACTGCAAGCAGCATCACTCCGCTTTCCGTTTGAATACAGACAACAGTGAAATCCCGCTGGCGCCTGTCCTTACCAGCTCTGAGATGTCCTGTTGCACGCCTATGTAGGCATCAACCGAGCCAGTCTCCGGGTCGACCACTGGCTTCAGCTTCAGGTGGTTGTGGAAAACGCTGCCATCTTTGCGGTGGTTCAGCAGCTGCACATCAGCCAGCCTGCGGCCAGCAATTGCCTGTCGGATTTCTTCCACTGCAGCTTGGGCAGTGTCTGAACCCTGCAGGAAGCGGCAATTGCGTCCCAGCACCTGCGCACGCAAGTCACAGCGGCGCTGAAAGGTTGGCAATGGACAGTCTCACACTTGAAGTGTCAAGCAGGGATAGCCATGTCTCGAGCTCCCATAGACCATCTAGCAAAGTTTGGTGAGTTCGGACGCGCACCGCTGCCTCTGGGTTCCAGTGCAGGTGCCCGCACCTTGTGCAGCAGGCAGAGTCAATTGTTTCACCCACCTCTTGTTTGGCATAGCCTGTGAGGTTGACAAAGGCCTGGTTTGCATAGATGATGGGAGCATCAGGCTGTCGCAGGTCAGCTATCGTGACACCCTCACTGATAGCATCCAACGCCTGGTCGCGAAGCAGGTAGCCAGCTTCGCTGAGCTTCATTGCTGTAATATCGCGAAATATAGCCAAGAACCGGTGTATATGCTCAGCTGGTGGGCACCCACTAGGGGCAGCGCCGCAGGCGCAAAGGCGTTGATGACCATCGCAGTTCTGGTCATCGTGCTGCTGCTGTTGCCTAGAACTCCCTGCCGCAAAATCCGTGTTGTGTGAGGCGCTCCGGGCGGGGCAGTCGGCAGGGCGTTGTTGGTTCTGCTGCTGATACGTCCGCCAAACTGAAACCGGCTCAGCGGGGGATAGTGAGAGAGAGCTCCAGAAGCGTTGCCCCGTTTTGTGCAAGCATAAAAGCTCAATGCTCAGCGGCTGGCACGTGGAAAGCGCTGTTTGCAGGGCCTGCACACTGCTGCACAGCGAGTCTGGACTCAGCAACAACGAGAGACCACCTCGTTGCAGCTCCTCCGCCGAGTACCCTGTCAGCGTCTCTAGCGCTGGGTTCGCGTACAGGAACCTGGTGGTGGGGCCTCTGTTAGGCAAAGAATTTTGTCCGGCGCTAGAAGATGCTGAAACGCCAGCGTCATCGTGTGTGCAGTTCAGCAAAGCAGACTGCCCTGCCCAAGCAGACTCCGTCTCTAGGATGGTGACCCCAACCAGGCTATGCTGTACTCCAGCTTGCAAGAGCTCCCTGAGCTCCGGCTGGGAGGTGCGAGCATTCATTTAGCCTGCCCCCTTGACCTCCCTGCCAGGCTGGAGCGTGAGCCTGGGTCTGAGCTTCCACTGACAGGTGATGTGCGCCGCAGCTGGTGTCTGAACAGCGTACAACACAAGCGGCACATTGCAAGAATTGCGCGTTCTTTCACCAGAGTTGGCAGGCCAAAAAAACGAATTCCGTTTTTAACCCACAAATGCAGGCGCGCAGGCGTCAATGAGCGCTGTATTGGCAACGCGCGAGCATAGACATACCAAGACAAGCACGCCACCGTGGTCCTGTTGTGTTAGGCGCTCCCAGGATTGATTGATGATTGGGCCATGCTGGTAGCTGGCGCGTTGGAGCCTAATGCCGCGGCCAGACGCCCACTGCGCTGGTCATAAACTTCATGTTGTATGCCCTGACGCTTGGAGCTCGTCGTTTAGCCCATACCTTGTCAAAAGGACCTGCCACACAGGAAGCCTTTGGAAGATTTGCATTGCCCAAATCTACTTTGGTGGTTCTCTTTTTTTTCAGTGCAAAAACAAACCATGCTGTCCACTGTTTCCTCCACGACTGGACATTAACATGCATGGGAGAGCTCAGCTCTGAGCAGTGTGGAAAGCGCACGGTCATAACCGCGCAAGGCACGTGCGAAGTCCCATACGAATACGGTCACACACACACACTGTCCGCTTCACAGGTGCTGCATTGTGATCTCCGTCGGGACTAGCTCCATACACTGATCTACACACATGAGCTCGGAGTCACTCACCTGAGCTGGAGTCACTCCTGAATGCAATGCAAAATATCCATGCGACAATACCGCACCGCTCCTGTATGATTGTATGTGAACTCTGTGGTCTTTGGAACTTGTCTTTCATATGCAGTGTGCATAGGGCATAACACCAAGCACCCATCCCACATATCGCTTGGCAACTCACGTAACCTGTTGCACTACTGGCTGTTCAGTGCAAGGCTGGCACATGCACCCATCAGCAGCCATAGCCCTGGGCGATCAGTACTCAGCATTACGACTCCATAGGTGCCACAACCGTGCCTTACAGAGAGAAGAAGGCACAACCTATGCACAAGCTGTTCCAGCGTTGCCCTTAGGCGAAGGCTAACCAACGCCGATGCCCGGCGAAGCAGCCTGTTCCAGCCCGATTGGGGCAGGGACAAGCGACATGATAACCACATTATCTGCCTTGATAAAGACCTGCCCCAGGTGCCGTGTGCGCCGTTCTTGCTTGCGACGCCACTTGATTTTGTCATGGCACTCGCCTGCTGCAACGGCGGGCTCGTCGTGCTGTTGCAAGCCAAGACTGCTGCCATGGCTCTGCTCTGCTGAGGCAGCCACATCCTGCGTGGCTTTCACTCGTGCCACACGAGTCATGACAGTGTAGTCTTCATCAACCTCACGCAATACGATGTTCATGAAGCGGTCATAGGCAACAAGTGTTCCAACTGCCACGCCTCGAACGCCAGCTGCATGGCGTGTGACCACCCTCACCCTACTGCCAGACGCCATCCATTTGCCTAGCACTGTCACGGGCCCCGCCTTCACATACCGCAGTACGGTGTCCAGAGACATGCAAGCGGTGCTCGCTTCGATGCGTGCCAGAATGCGGTCCGCCTTTGCTTTGAACGCTTGTTGCCTGAGGCGCGCCTCCTGCATGTGTGGGAACAGGGCAACACGCCTGAATTGTCAACAGCCAGAGAGCGTTTGAACACGCGGGCAGCTGCAACGCCACCAACAAAATATGGCCAAGACATGGAGGCCTGTCAGAGTGCAGCTGCTGGCTCTGACACTGGAAGTGCCTCTGGCCTGGAAAAAAGGCATTGAAGGGAAAGCCATGAACACCTCACGAAGCATGACGGCCCGCGCACCTCGCTGCGGTGCTTGATCTCGATGTTGGCCAGGGCATCTGGGTGTTCTTGAGGCAAAAGCGCCCTGAACTTCCCTATATTGTCAAGAAGCGGTGCGTCAGCAACAGGCGGCTGCAAGTCCGTCGCACGCAGCGCTTTCTCAGCATTAAACGCTGCAGCAGTGAAGTCCAGCTCAGGATCCACGCAGGGCTGCTGAGAGGTGGGGCTCTGAGATGCCATGCCCTGATCGTCGCCTTTGTTGCATGCCCAGGTTGAGGATGCGTTTGGTTCCATCTATCAGCGAATGTCCAACGTACGCGTTGATGTGTTTGCGAGTAATCTGTTGCCGACCAGCTGAGGCTTACAGCTGGCGAAGAGGGAACTCAGAGCGGGTTGCGTTGAACACAGGGCCAACCCTGAAGCCAATGGCTCAAGTCTGTCGGCTCAGGTCGTTTGAATGTACGCCTTTGCAACTAGCACGGGTCTCATGCGCCCAGGATAACAAAGGTCACTGCGGAATTTGTTCGTGGACGTATGGTAGGTGCGAATCATAGTCATACCCTGCCTGAGCCAGGGCTGTGTGCCCAGAACAACATTACAACACGCAGTACTGAGCATTAACTCTGAAGAGGCATTAGGGCTTCAGGCTGTCATCCGAATGACGCGAGAAAGTCACCCACCGCCAATACAGTCTGTCGCAAGCTCCTGGCTCTGCACTGTCTGAATTCGTCTCGCTTATACGCAAAGTGAACTTTCGACTACCAAACCGAAGACAAAAGGTCCTTCCGAAGGGGTAACCACACAGAAATGTTGGCAGCCTCTTTGCAGCAAGGCGCAGTTGCTGGACGAAGTGCCCACACGGTCTCCAAGCGCTGTCCTGTTGCCCTGAACCGCTGCTCCGGAATCACTGGAGTGCGTGACCGCTGGCATGCGTTACGAACAGCGGCAGCAAGCGGCAAATCCAAGCACGTTCCCTACCAGACCAGCAGATCCACGCCTCCTTCTGACTCAGAATCTGATGACTCTTCCACAGATGCTTCTTGTTTCTCAAGCAACGTCATTATGGACAACGATGCGCACCCTGCGTTCACTGTCCTAGATATTGAGGTGTGTGAGGCCAGGACAACCCGTCCCTAGACTGCCATACTATTTTCCGCTGTTTGTGTACACTATGTCTCGGCTTCTCCCTGTGTTGCTGCTGCCCTTGCTGACTTGTGACGCTGGAACCAACCAATATTTGGTTCTTGTAGGCTCAGGATTACCCAGGACTGCTGCGCATCATCAGCTGGATTCTGAACGGTGAGGAGTGCACCAAACTATCGTGGAGGATAAGCAAACTGATCGTGTCACCCCCTGCGTGTGTATATAGAACGCGTGCTCACCGCCACACTGCTCCGCAACCGCTCTGATCCGTATGCCAACCCGCAGTGGAGGGGTGGTGGTGTGAGGCAGCGCAGCATCACTGCTTATGCACTGCTGAAGTTTAAGGAGTACATGTTAAGTCCCTGCTTCTGGGCGGTGACCACCAACAACACAAGACTGCTCTGGATGCGTGTTGCACACAGGCATGGGCGTCCGGGTGCAGCATGCTGTCTGCCACACCGTCACTGACGGCGACACCCCCATCGCCAGAGACAAGTTCTGGTGAGCGAACTTGCTTGGCGAAGTGTCACATCTGGTGTGCTGCACGCAAATATCTCAAGTGCATGACGCGAACGACCCGCGTCAAGTATGGCATGTCACCAAGCCTGGCCGTGCGTAGTCAGTACGTTGGCGCACAACGAGAGCTGTAAAACACGCTGTTCCCTGGATTATTTCGCCGTCAGATACGCGTGTGTGCTCGTGGTGGTGCTGCAGGGTCACGGACGTGCGCGGCAAGAAGCTCTCCGACACGTCTGCACAGAGCCTCGCCGAACGACTGGTGGGTTCACGGGGAGGGGGAGGGGCAACGCTTGCATAGCTGCTGACCGCGTTGATACTGGGCATTGTGATGCACTCTGCCTCCGATGCTTTGTTTCTGATTGCAGTACATGCACTGTGACAGCCGCCGCATTTGCGGTCCTCTCGGCGGCCCAGCAGGGCTACCACCACACTGCCCCAGATTCCTGCACTGCAACATGTACAAGACGTTTTCCCTTGCTTCCAGCAGACACCTTGCGTCACGTTACACCTGCACTGTGCAACTTGAGCTTGTTCGTGTGTTTTTGCGCTTTGTCAAACGCATGGCTGGTGCGCTACGGTGTAAATTTGCGCAGGAGGACTTTGTCATGTACTGCGCGCCTGACGCGACCTTGGCCGGCAAGCGCAACGTGAGTCACTCAGGGGGCACTGGACAGGCATGCGAGCACAGCCCTCACAGCCTGAAGCACGCAGGCTCATCTGCCACCCAAAAATGACTGACGCCACCCACTTGCCAGCATCACTTACGAGTATCACTCAACTGGGCACGGCTCAAGTCGGCGTCGTGTCTGTGCGCGCAGCTGTGCGCGGCCGCTCTCCATTCTCCATGCAAGGCTGGCCGCACACCACTGCCGCTTTTGTGAGGCATGCTGATGCTGCTGTGCCAGGCGCCATGCTGCCGTGGCCTAACACATGTGTTTACCTGTGCCTGCCAGCCAAGGACCATGTTTGGGTTGTTCTCCTCATGCTTGGCTATGCAGGCGTGGTCAAGGTGCTGTGCTGCAGGTGCCGCTGCTGTGATGTGCCATTACATAGCATGTGGGTGTGCGTGTGCGGTGCGCTGTGAGGGCAGGTGTGGAAGGCGGGCGTGTTTGAGATCAGCAACGTGGCGCACCCCAAGTGTACGCAGCTCATCATCCGGGGAGAGCCGCCCACCAGCAAGCCAGGTGCGGAGAAGCTGGCTGCCCGGCGGCTGTGGTGGTGCTCTGCCACCCGTTACTATCCTGTGTATTCACCTGCAGACCCCCCGGAATGTGCATCTGACTTGCGATGGGTCAGGGGACAGACTGAGAGTCCTGCAGCAGTTGGTTTGGTGTACGCCGTGCTTGTGGCTGTGTGATTCAGGCTGCCTCGAGCATGACACATGCCTAGCTTTGGGTCGATCAGCGATGTCATTGCCGCATCGCGGGCCATGCTCGCAGATGGGCTGCCCCTTGCTGCATGGGCTGCATGGTGCAACGCCGTGAACAGATACCAGCGCAGCGCATGCCTTGGTAGCCCTCACCTGCTGCTGCAATTGTGCGAGCCTGCGAGGAGCAGCACCATGCTGTCACGCAATGGCTGGCTGTGCGTGGAGCGAGACCTGCACGACGAAGTGATTTGATTTTGATGTTTTCCATTAGGAGCTTTCTAGCCAAGGCCAACACTCCCCTCTAGATGAGGACAGGTGCGCACAAGTGTACTGTGCGGCTGCTGTGCTGATGCTCATGCTCATGCTGATGCTGATGCTGTGCTGCGCAGGCTACCTGCTGGAGCTGTCCAGTGTGCTGTCATCCATCGGCGCCATGGTCCACGAGGCCATCATCCAGGTGTGCAGGATGTGTGAGGCCTGCCTGGGCATGGCAAGGGACGCAAAGGACAGGACTCAAGCAGAGCACGGCAAGCGCGCGGCTGCCCCCCAACCCCCCTCACTGCACCGTCTGCATGTGGTGGTGGCGCGGTCTCGGGCAAGCGCATGGCCTCAGCAGGCATACTCGCCGCACCACAGCGCTGCCGGCCAGCATTCAGCACCGAGCCGGGCTGACTCCTGCGCAGTGATGCATGCACCACACACAGGTGTGCATAAATGGCTGGCGTGGTGGGAACTGGTAACTACAGCTGCTGGGACTGGCCCTGTCCGCCGCCCGACACGCATAGTTTGTATTACCACGCAGTCAGCTACGGTACTCGGCGCCCTGGCTTACCCACAGCGCCGCCGCTGCCTGTGTCTTTGCGTGCTGTGCTGGTACCCGGATGCGCAGAGCGGCCCTGACGCGCCTGTGCCTGAGGCCGCCGTGGCGGACGCTGAACATGACTTCAGCAAGGGGCGCTACTTCCGCCTGCTGCTCACGGACCTTAACGGCGAGAAGATGGTGGGTACCTGGCTGCGGAGGGGTTCAGGTCGCCATAGCGGCCTTGACAGTGTCCCCGAATGGGGCCAGAGCCAGTGCCAGCAGCCATGAAGTCCAACGAAATTGCGACCTTAATGATGATGTGCACGGATTGTAGTGGGAAGCTGTGATGGCACGCTGTGATGGCTAGGATTCGGGTTCAGGCAAGAGTTCTGCCACTTGCTGCGGTTCAGTGCATGCACCACTGCACGAGGTGCTGGGCTGGGCGTAGCACTGGCAGGTATGAGTATGATTGATCCCTGTGCTGGCAGCGCGTGACTTACTGACGGGGTATGGTATGGTGCTGATTGGTATGTGTGCGCGCGTGTGTATGCGCAGGACGAGTCGCGCATCAGCGCCATCATCTTCAGCCTCAACCTGGTGGGCGGCACGGGCCACATGCCCATCGTGGCGCCAAACATGGAGAACATCCTGCAGCGCGTGGAGGTCGCGCACGCGTAAGGAAGCGCGTGTGAGAGAGAGCGTAAGAGCGCGCTTCGAGCAAGAGACAGGCGCTGCCTCCCTCCCTCGTGCTCTTCACGGCCTGATGAGTGGTGGGATAGCGTAGGATTCTGTGGCGGTGTTGAACGTAGTGAAATCGCTTACCTTGTGGACCCTTCATCGCAGAGGCTGCACCACCACAAGTCCAGTATCATTACGACGGGTGCGCACGGGTCTATGCAGGGCCTGTCCAGCGTTGGTCTTCATGTGTGAGGCGCACGCAGAGGTACGCCTGCCGTAACTGCCCCTGCCGGCACATATTGACCGGGTGCTGTTTGGTCGTGGGGTTGTGAGGTTTGCGCTGCGTGGTTGAGGCCTTGCGCTTGCTTATGTGACTCGCGTTGCCACAAACGGTGACATGACCGTGTGTGCATGGCTCTGACAGCCACCACCACAGTGGAGTCATCCGGTCGTGTATGCGGCACACCGATGGTGACACCACCGAATACCTGCGCCACGGGTCTGTCCTCCTTTTCCACTGTTGTTGTCTATGCCTATTTGCCCAGTATTTGCCCAGCTATTTGCCTTACGCCGTTTTTGGTTTGTTGATCGTGTCGGCGCACAACATGCACGTCATGTAGCCGCAAGCTTAGCCTCGTGTGCTGGCAGAGCCTCATCCAGTGCTATTGATTTCTCACCTTGAAATAATGAAGGTGAAATAATGAACTATGAATTCCGAAACCCGCAAGTGACATGCAGTAGTGACGTGTCAATGCGTGATGATTGTTTTGTACATGAAGTGATGCGAGGTGCTAACAGCGACTGTGACGAGGCCACAAACTTATCAAATGGTGCATGTGGCGACAGACTACCAATGATTCATCAAGGTATGCACCGACCGGGCCAGCTATGTCATCATTCTGCGGTGGTCAAGCGATCCGGTGCCAATCTCACTTTCGCGCCTTTCCCGCAGCCAGCGGCTGCACGGTAGCGAGCTCTGTATGCATGCAGCGCATGTGCAGCTGCTTCGGCGCAGGTTGGCTGTGTGGGCCACCTGTGGGCCTCGGCGCTTGCGGCGTTTCCCCTTGATTGCGCAGCCGTGCAGCCGGGCCGCCGGGTGGGTTGTGACTTGTGAGTGCCGAGCAATTTGTCGGTGGCCGCTTCCCGCCTTTCCCTGTTCCTTCCCCTCTCCCGGCGGCCCCCGGCGGTGCTGGCAACATGCGCTTATACAACAGCATGTGCAGTCATTGGGTGCGTGCATCGTGCTGTTTCCCTTGAAAGACGGCCTGAGGTGTGCATGGTCAAGCCAAGGGCAACCAGTAGCCAGGGCCGACCGGCAGCCCGCCCAGTGTGAGAACGAGAACGTACGACGATAACCCTGCTCAAGTGTGTGCCGTTCTGTCGGTACGTCAAGTCTGTTGGAATCGGGCTGGCTGGCCTCCCTGTAGTGGCTCGGTGCCTGTGGTGTACACTGCAGTGCAGGGTAGTGCTTTGTGGCTGCGCACCACGACAGCCCAGGACGAGAGCGGACCGCATCTGGGCTTGAGCAGTGCTTGGTTGGGCTTGTGTGCATCGCTTGCGCCTGCTGCGTTTAGGGGCTGCATGGTAGCACTAGACCTGCTGTTATGAACACAAGGTTGCGCAGCTCGCCCTTCCTGCGCCTGTTGACACCATGATGTGCACTGGGGCGGGCCCAGGGTGTGTTTAGAGTCAGTTGGTTCCCGTGGGGTCATGCCGTAATGCTTTCCGTGGGGCCGTGCCGATTGTGTGTGTACACAGGCGCTATGTAAACAAGTCGTTGTGCCCTGGCAAGCGTGTCCCTACTCCGTACTCCTCCCGCCAGATGCTGTACCCTATAGCAGTCCTCAGCGGTCAGTGACCAATCAGTGACCAGTCACCCTCACACACTCTGTGCGCACGCGTTGTACGCCAGGATGCGGCAACTGAAGGTGTGCGCTCGCAGCATGTCTCGAGGCCTGCGCCTGGAGCCTCCTGCATCACGGTACATCGAACAGTGTGTTAGCAGGTTGGTACTTACTGCATTTGGTTGACACTCCGTAGGGCCTTTCCACTGGAGTGGGAGGATTTGGATTAGGCGAATGGGGCCTCGAAATGTGGGGCCAAGTAATCAGAATACATCAAATCCAAATCCTGCAGGATCAGGCTCAGATCGACCTCAAGAGGCGGACTTAAATGTGAGCTGGATGAGGATAGTGCCCCACCCTCTCATACATCCTCCCAATGTGACCAGGTCCTTAGCGTGCCTTAGTGCAGAGTGAGGGCCACGCGGCACTGCCAGCATGCAAATCATGCACGAGGGGTGGCATCCTGGACTGCACCGGCAGCACCACAGGTGGTTACGGCTTGGGAGCCTGGTTTGAATTTGCGTGTGCATGAACTGACGCAGGCGGGTAGTGCTGTTGGGCGAGACACGTTTCTGAACCGTCTGCCTCACCCCGCATGACATGAGAGGAGCGCAGCAAGCGGCACTGAGTGCTGGGATTGGTGTGTGTCCATCCTCCTAGTGTAGGTAGTGACCATGAGCGGACCAGGCGTGGTGATTTGAGGCTGCAGTCATGCAGGTTCCTTGGGCGCACACGCACGGCATGAATGCAGCAAGACAGCCGTTGCTGCCTTGGTCGGCGCTGGACCTGCTGTGCATGTGGTGGCGGTTCGTCGTCATCATGCATACGCAGCCTGAGCGTGGTTCGCTGCGGACGCATGAGCCATGCACCTGCCAATGGGTGCATGGCACAACGCATCTGGTCCACAGAATTATGATCTCATGCCTGCATGCGTCGCTGTTGATGCATGGAGTCAATCAGATGCATGGCTGTCAATCAATCACTCGAGCATCGTGCTGTGCATGGTGCCGCATGATCCCGCCCGTCGGCACTTGTTAGAGGCCAGAGGAACAGGGACCTGCCTGCCTACCTGTGTTGCCAGCCTTTTCGTGTCTTTTGGAATACCTCTGTTTCTTGGCGTTTGGTTTCGCGCGGGGTTGCAGCGGTCCATAGGGAGGACTGCCTGCGGTCTGCGGCGACCTGCTACAAGACTGCGGCTTGGTTTCACCTAGGGAACCACTGCACCTCACTTGCTTGTGGAACTGTGCACGCGTTCTCTTGCCAATGAACGTGGTATTGAGCGCCTCCGCTGGCACGCAAGGGCAAGCGAAAGGAGCGGCGTGGCGGCGCGCTCGATCAGTATTCTTGGCGAAGCCAGGGAGACCAGCACACTGGTTAACACAGGCCTCTGGCAGTAGCACAGCGATCTCTGGTAAGTGTAGCCAGGTTTGCGGGCCCTCTTGCCTGTACCCAACGACACATTGTGAAATCAATTCCTGCTGTGGGTTTGCGGAACGTCGTCTGTGCACACGCCCTTACACCGATTCCAATCAGCAACTTCATTACATGCTTGCAGTGTTTTCAGCACACAGCGTTCTCAATGGGAGGTTCAAGTTGCCTGCGGATGAGGTTCAGCAGCTGAGGGACACGAGCGGCCTGTCAACAGAGGAGCTCTTGTTCAGCTTGATCAAACCCGCTTCAAAACAAGCCAGGGCCCCAATTTCCGGCTACCATGTTGGGTGAGGTTGGTCGCCTCTTGCTCATCAATGTGTCACTCTTAGCAAAGCCCCGGTTGCAAACACGACACTCTGTGCCCTACGCCTGCTTACAGGGCCGTGGCTTTGGGAGGCTCAGGAGCGGTGTACGTTGGTGTGAACATAGAGTTCCCGCTTGCACCACTCAACAACTCGGTGAGTGCAGAGGGGTCCGGCTGTCAAAATGTGCGTTACAATCGATCTTCTGAACTCATTGCGGCACTCGCAGGCGAGCCACCCATTTGTCCTCGTCTGCCTTGAAACCTCCTACGCAGATACATGCGGAGCAGTGCTTGCTCGTCAACTGCTTGCACCATGGCGAGCGCCACATCAAGGCTCTGGCTGTGTCCGCAGCGCCGTGTGGGCACTGCCGGCAGTTCTACTGCGAGCTGAACGACGCGGTGAGCCTCAGGTCCTGTTGCAGCATTGCTTACTGGCTGTGCCATAGCATGCAAGCAAGCAACCAACAAATTCATGGATTCATAATGCACAAGTGTGCCATCGCACACCAAACTGCGTACTGCCATTGATGCGCTGCAGGATTCGGTGGAGTTTATCTTCGGCAAAGACGCAAAGCCCAAATACTTGTCAGACCTCCTGCCTGAACGCTTTGGGCCAGCGGACCTGCAGGTGCGTGTGCCCAAGTAGGGTGGGGGTGCAGGCGCGCCTATGGCCCCTATGCGCATGCCGCAAGGCCGAGAATGGCCCCGTGTGACAGTCGAGTGATGTGCACCGCAAAACCACATGCATATCTATTGCACATAACGGTGATACACATGGCATCGCCACATGCGCCGGTGCATTAGGGCACGGCAGGCTCGTCATGCGCATCGCCAACACCGTCATGTTGCCTCGGCGTGTACGGTGCTGGTAACGAAACGTGCGTACCGTTGAACGAAACGTGCGTACCGTTGAACGAAACGTGCGTACCATTCACCCTCTGCAGGGCTGGGTGCGCCAGGCACTGTATACTTGACAATGGCCATGCAACGCTGCTTTGACCCTACATGTTGCGTTCGCAGGATGAGCCGTTCCCGCTGCTACTCGAGCCACAGCACCACCCACTGATGTTCACACCGGAGTCACAGGCAGTGATTAAGTCACGCACGCAGCAGCAGCAGCAGCAGCAGCAGCAGCAGCAGCAGCAGCAGCAGCAGCAGCAGGACGGTAGCAGCAGCAGCAGCGGCGGTGGGACCTTTGCGCAGGCAGCTGTAGAAGCGCTGCAGGAGGCATCCCAGGTATAATTCGTATAAAGGTATTGCACATGGCCGCATGGGCACATGTGTTGTGCAGAGCAGCAGCAGCACACATACCATGGCATTGTCCGCAACAATATGGTTCAGCACTCGTGGCACCTCGCATGACCGACATCGCTCATGTGACCCACCCCACATCGCTTGCATGACCCACATCGCCCGCATGACCTACATCGCTTGCATGACTCTCGTCACTCACATCACTCACATGACCAACTGTTCACATGCGGGCGCCCTGCTGGAGTGGCATCTCAGCGCTAGGATGCCACTCCAGCAGCGCACCCGCGTTCGACACCACGGCATCCACCTCACAGCCATTGCTCACGCGACCCACACCATCCATCCATGCACATCCGCCCCCTGCTCGCCTGCCGCTGTCGTTTCGCATCGTATCATGCCGTATCGTGCCACATCATGTCGTGTCGTGTCGTGTCGTGCCCGTGCCGTGTCGTGCACCTCTCCTCGCCGCACAGTGCTACGCGCCCTACTCGCGCTGCTACTCTGGCGCCGCGCTGGTCACCTCCGCGGGGCGGGTGCACGCCGGCGGCTATGTGGAGAGCGCCGCATACAACCCCAGCCTGGGCCCGCTGCACGCGGCCGTGGTGGACGCCATCGTGTCCGGCGGCCTGGCCACCTTCACAGAGGTACGTCTGTAGTTTGTGTGTATGTGTGTGACGTAAGCCAGGCAGGCATGCGTGGGGCACCTGGGAAGCAAGCCAAACCAGGCAGCGAGTGCTCGTGGCCTGGCTGCTATTGAGGCCTGGCTGGCAGCTGGGGCACTTACGCACTGCCACACTCTGCGCCACCCTGCTGAGTAGCAGCACAGAATGGTGTGTGTGTGTGTGGGGGGGAGGGTATGTAGAGGGCCCTGGCCAGGTCTACTGCAGGTTCTGCACGTGCCAGTTGCCCAGGGGGCTAGCAGGGCTTGGTTGGAGCATGTTTGGCTTGTACCGGCCGCATCATCACACCGCATGCATGCATCACTCTACATGCCGTTCCCCCCAACAGCTATTGGCCACGTACGATGCACCTCGTGTGCCCGACCGCAGGCTCGCCCTCATGTTTTGCCGGGGTGTTGTCGTCGTTCTGCGCCTGCTTGCGTGCCTGGTTTCAGACCGCAGGCAGCGCTGCTTGCAGCACGCTGGGGTGCAGATCACCTGATGAGGTGCCTCCCTGGGTTGTCATCTGCAATCAAGCATGCACCATATCAGTGCTATCTGTGGCGTGCTCCGGGACGAAATGCCGTATCCTGATTTGGATGTGATCCCTGGTGTAATCCTGGGTCTGATCCTGCCGTACCGTACCGCACGCAGATCTCAGAGGTGGTGCTGGTGCAGATGGCGGGCGCCAAGGTGGACCACGCCGCTAACATCGAGCTGCTGCTGCGCAGCGTCGCGCCCGGCGCAAGGCTCACCACGCTGCACGCGGCAATCGCGCCCGCCTGAGTACCCTCGGAACCGCATCACCGATGGATCCACCGGCCTTATGAGAGTCACACTGCATGGCCCCACGGCCACCTCTTTCTGACATAAGACCCGAATTCGTTCTCCACCTGTCCAGCTTGCTCAGGCTGCCTGCACATGCCCAGCTCGCTCGTACCGTGCGTGTGTTGGTTGGCGCGGAATGTGCTGCGATGGGGTTCATTTTCCAGCTGTCAATGGCTGTGTGAGCGGTCCAAATGTTTACGCCCCCGCCCCCCAATGCTGCAGTGGTCATCGAGAGGGCGCCGCCTGCTCTCCAGGCAGGGCTGGGCAGGCAGGTTCCACATTCGCAGTCCCAAACACATTCCTAAGATAGGTATGATGCATCTGTGGCAAGCCACGTGGCAACACCGGTGTATGTACGCTACATCACCTGTGAGATCGTTACGCATACAGAGCATGCTTGACGGGCTGCAAATGCGGCCCCATTGCGGCATTTCATTGGCTGAGAGCGCGCGCGCCATGCAGCCTGCCTGGCGCCGATGCAAGGCAGTGCATCCGTTGTGCACCGCATCCCTCACTCGCCTGGATGGCAATCTGCATGCGTCCTTGTTCCTCAGCACGCATGATTCTCGCATGCTCGAATCGCTGATCAACACGGCGGTCGTGCCCTGGCGTGCAATGGCCTGCCTGCTGATGAATGTTGGCTGAACGTAATCGTGCTGTGCAAGCTGGCGGGGTTGGGCAGCAGGACGCCTCACTGCTGCCTGCGCTGTTCAGCACGCACGTCGCACCGTCTCCAATCAAAGCCATTCTTAACGTGGCCACTTCTCGCTCAGCCAACAAGTGCCGGGTGTCCTGTACTGGCAGTGTCTGCTCGAGGGCACATCATCTGCCCCCTTCCCGCAGGGCGACCTGATTCGTGTGCCGTCCTTTCGGAGCTCGCTCAAGCGATTTGCCTGTTTACAAGTTACTTTGTCCAAGTTTGTAACCGTGGTATGTACGGTAATTCAGCAGGGTCAATACGATAGCACTCGGCCAGACCAACTGCTTCAGCCGGAAACGAAACAAAATGTGAGGTGGGTGTCACAGTACAACGATGCGGTGCGGAAGGGCGCATGCGGTTGCTTAAGAAATGAACACAACACATGCACAAGGATGCACAAGGATATATGCCCAGTTTGCCACAGCCTGATACTGTTCAACAAAGCACGCAGGTACCATTCCGCTGCAAGCCCAAATAACAGATGTACACTCGGCAAGGATCGTGCAGATGGGCTGCTGCATGCAAACTCAGCCGTTCTGCCGCTTATTTAGGCCCGCGCTCATTGAGGTTGGAAGCCCGTTTTTGTAGTATATGTTCAAAGGTGATGTGGTGTCTTGTTCAATCTCATCATGCATTCTACACAAGCATTGAGTGGGGCAGGTAACGTGGTGCCAACTGCCAAGTGGAGTTAATGCACAAACAGGAAACAAAACACGTCTCTAAGCCAAACGATGCGTCAAAATGACAAACGGCACCGATCGCGGCATTATCCCACTTGTTGATAATGTTCAACCACACACCCAGCGCAGCATCAAGCAAAGCAAGGAGCCTCCGCTCCCGCACAACAAGCCTTTCTGGACAGCACGCGGCAAGACGAGTAATTGCTGCACTGGTGCCCAGCCTCCCAGGCCTCCTTCGGAGCACACACAGGGAGTCGCACAGGGCGTACAACCATGCCCAATGCTCCCGTGCCACACAGCTCAATCGACTGCCACTACTGACCGCATGCACTTCCTGCAGCACAGCAGCGTGCACACCAAGATTGCATGTTGCTCGCACGGGCATCATGTTTGTTCAAGTCTTCAAGACCAAACGCAGGCCCAGTGTTCAGGCTGGGAGAAGCATCAGTAGACGCATGGACAGGTACCAAAGACACACGCCAACTGGTTGTGTGCAGAGTGGTGACTGCACGAGTCACAACCAGTCCCGCGAGGCATGCGGCAGCGGCATCAGCCAAGCCCACCACGGCACAGCGGCAGTGGCAACAACGGCACCACTCGCAGCACCCTCTGCAGATCACCCTCATCGGCACGCCCACCCTACTGCTGGGAAAAGCAAGGCTCAGCGTGCATTAGCACACAAGGCGCACCACTTGCATATTAGGATTTTTCCAGTAGCGGTACATATCCTACAAGCCAGCTTGCTTCTGAAGCGCCAGCAGCACGGCATGGCGGTGACTGCTCAAACGTTGTTTGGGTTGCTGAGTTCAATTGCAGGGGAGTAAACCACACACACAAAAAACACCAGATCGCTCGGATCTCACAGCAACAAAGCATGCGAGCTGTGCATCCAGTCCAGGATGCAGGGAATGATGCGGGATCGCCCTGTATAAGCAGATCACATGTGATGGGTGACGCACGCCTCCCATGCACCCCAGTGGTCACCCTGGCTGCCTCCAACCACATGTGCAGGCATCACTTAGCGATCACGTGTGCTCAACACTCACTCTGCATTGCTGTATCCACCAGACACTGTCACACTGACATGGCCGGACATACTGTACTCCGCCAGAGGCCATTTGCATGATAAACGGTGAAACTCAATTAGGGCTGCAAGATCGTTAATTTTAGGGCAGACTGGGGCGGTGGTGTTGACAGCACGGCCCGCACAGCAGCACTGCAGGAAGGCTCGGCATCACGCACGAGCATGCACACGGTGGGGTGCATTCGGTCACGGACAACACCAAAACAGCAGGTACAACCATACGTCCATTAGCAAAACATTCCTAGGTTACGGCGTTCAAGCAGGACAAAGTGAAAACCAACAGCTCTGTAGGCTCGTTGTCAGTGGAACTTGGGCGAAACTCTGTTCGGCGCCATGCGCGATGCAGCTTGGACTCCATTATACCAGCTGCCATACCCTCGCTCCAGTACACCTCCCCTACTGTCTCCTTTACCTCCCAACCTCAACACCAACCATGCACCGTCATGCGGCACACAACCAGCCTAGCTTGCCACGGGCCCCTCATGAATCCTCTCGCTCGGCTCTTACTTAATGTTGTACTCTGTTTGGCCCCGTCAATGGCTACCTACAGGCCGTCACAGACACACAGAGAGGGAGAGAGCTGTAGCAGCCGGCGAGCGGCCACTGCCAGCAGCTTGGGCGTGATGCAACCCCTGCACTCGGGTAACGATGGTGTGCGCCATCGCCGAGCCCATTGCCGCTCGTGGCTACATGTGCACGTGCTACGTAAAGTGATGTACAAAAACATAAAACACTGGTGGGTTACCATGGTCACCTAACGAAGAACGCAACAGAATTGGATGCGGGAACGCGCCAAAATGGGCAGGCATGTGCTTGCATCACGCCGTGCATGCATCATGCCATGCCACCAGGCATGGTTGATAACTGGTATGACTGTCCCTCAACAACAACAACAAGACAGCCTCACTGGCAAGGTGTGCACTGGCAAGGTCATCGCAACCCAGATGCCAAAACGCAGCCGCAGTATACAGAGAGGAGCACTTATATGATGTCGACATGATACCACTCAACATTCCTGGTTAAACATGAATACTCGGCCAGAAATCGGAAATATTTGTAGCAGTAGGAGTGATAGCTGTTGTATCCCAGCACATTCGTATACAAACTCCATCTCATGTGGTAGTACTCCTGCCAGAGGGGCAGGGCGAGTACATTACCACCCAAAGCAGCTCGGCTAGCTGAAGGACAGCAGAGGGCCGTCATCGGTCTCTCCTCGGTACGGGCTGAGGCGCACATCCAGCGTCTGCCACTGCGCGGCTGGCCCAGCCGCAGCTGCCCCTGGCAGTGGCAGCGCTGCGCTCGCGTTAAGCGGCACAACGTATTGCGGGACCGCTGGCTGAGGCACGGGCAGCCACCCTTCGCCGCCGTGCACCTGCTCCGCAGCATGGGCGTAGGCGGAAGAGGAGGCAGCGGCATCGCGCCGCAGGCGGGGGCCTGGCGGAGCGGCAGCAGAGGCTGCGTTGGCCGCAATCAAGTTGGTCAGCGTCAGCATCGCAGCAGACACAGTGGAGAAGCCGACCGCCTCGCCATCCACGCGGGCAGGCGGAAGCCCATCGTCGCCGCAGGCGGCGTCGGCGGGCACATCAAGCGCATTATAGCGGCCGCTGCTGTTCCTGGATAGCACGACGTTGGATGCAACGGATGCGTACACAGTATCCCCACCGCTGCTGCTGTCGTCGCCGCCCTCGCTGCCCTCGCTCTCGCTCCCATCATCGTCCATGTCAGCGCCCGACGCCGCCCCCCCGGCGTGCCCGTTTTTATCGTCCTCGTGTTCGTGGTCGAAATGCTCGTCGCTCTCTGGGATATCCGCCAACACTGCGTGGGTGGGGAAGAAGGACGCCTTGTCATCCAGGTGGAGGACGGCCAATGGCTGCTGGCTGCTGGCAGCAGCAGCGTATGATAAAGAGGATGATGCGCGGGCATCGCTGCCGGCCATTGCCACCGCCGCAGGAGCAGCATCGCCGGCAGCAACGTGCAGCGCGCTGTTCCCATGCAGTGCTGACGAGGCTGCTGAGGGTGCAGCGCTAATCAGTGAGTCACTGTGGATGGTGGCAGTAGGTTTGTCAGCCGATGCAAACAGCTGGGGAAGCAGCTGCTGCAAAAGCGCCGTGTCATCAGCCGCAACCCCATCCTGCACTTGCACTCCTCCCTCTGGGGGACCAGGCGTGGTGGCAAAGCCGCCTTTCTGAACGGCACCGGGGACAGGGCTGCCGCTGCCGCTGCCGCTGCAGCCAGATGGGCCCACGAGGGTGCTGGCGGTGGCCCTGCTGGCAGTGCTGCCGCTGCTGTCGGTGTGGCCACCACTGCCGACCCCGCTGCTGGTGCTGGCGTGATGACCTGCCTGCTGGGTGGCCTGCTGGGTGCCTTTCATGGCCGCATTAGTTGAGGTTGAAGCGGCTTCCGTTGCGTTTGCCGCGAACGCCCGCTGCTGCTTGCTGCTGCTGGCGCGCTCCTCCTGGCCGCTGACTGCCGCTGCCAGCGCCAAAATGGCAGCCAGCTGGTCTCGGGCGTTGCCGGCGTTGCCGCTGGCCCCTGTGGCGGGCAAGCCAAACACCGCCGCCTCTTCGTTGTGGTCGACCGCTGTTGCGTACACGGAGGTGCTCATGCTCATGTGCTCTGCTGGGGCCTTCTGCCGCAAGGCAGCAGCGGCTGGTACTTCTGCTCCTGTACGAGGAGCTGCAGCAGCAGCAGCAGCAGCAGCAGCAGCAGCAGCAGCAGCAGCTTTTTGCTGGCCGGTTTCCGGTAAACCTGCAGGCGCCGCTGTGAGGGCTGCTGGCATAGCACAGGCGGCAGCGGGCGGGCCGGCGGCAGTATCGCCGTGCCAGACGCCTGCAGCCCCCCCGCCACTCCCGCCACTGCCATTACTGCCGCTGTCCTCGTGCTCAGCGTTGCCAATGCTTGGCTGCAGGGGTGATACAAAGCGCTTTCTGGCGGTGGGTGTGTGCACGACCTCTGGGCTTTCGAGGCGGTTGGGGGACAGCCGCAGCACCGCTGGGGCTGGCATCGGCGGCGGCTCAGGCGAGAAAATGCCACCGTCCGCATTGCCGGACACGCCAGCAGTGCCTGCAGGTGTTGCCAAGGCCGGCATGGTTGCCGCCGCTAGCGCGCTTTGCATCTGCTGCTGGCGCAGCAGCTGCCCTGGGGTCATCCCAGCACCTGCCGGGCTCGGCTGGCCGCTGCCACCTGGTGCAGCAGGTTCACCTGGGACAGCGCCCGCGGCGGCAGTTTCCACCAGCTGCCTGCAGCCCACCATCTGGAGCTCGTTCCCGGCAGCCAGGCGGAAGTTGCCCCTTGCGTTCGCGCGGAAGGAGCACTCGGTCGCCACAACGCGGCAGCGCGTGCCCATGACGTCGAAGCCATAGCCGCCGTTGTACAGGAATGCGCAGCCGGGGTGCAGCAGCAGTTGCGCGCAGGAGCCGCCCACGACAGCGGCGGTGCCGGCGCAAGAGAAGGAGCAGGCGTGCGCCAGCGCGCTGGCGCCGTCACCGCCCACAAACAGGCAGTACAGCGCAGACCCCTGCGCAGCGTTCGGCACAGAGCAGGTGGTGTGGCAAGATCAGATGAAGTGAACGCGCCAGTCCCAGGGGACGTTTGATGGTGAATTGATGGTGCGTTGTAGCAGATTGTAGTGGTTGACGGTAGCGACGGAAGGGCCTGCACTGTCGTTTTAACTCACTCCACGTCGTGTGGCCACAATACGAGTGCATCAAGAGGCCCAATCGAAGGGAGGCGCAGCAGTGCCGTCCGTACCTGGAACATGCACTGGCGGAACACCGCGGTCGCCTTCCAAATGTCCACTCGCCCCCCTGCACGGCAATCCACCAGCATGCAGAGCAAAGCTCCCCTACTTAGTAGTCAAGAGTGAGGAGTGAGGGCGAGGTCAATGGTGCGTGCGCAAGCCTGTGCCTTACATGTATGATACCATCACAACGCATATGCATGGAGGAGGGATGGGTCAACCCGCGCTATCACGCCCCGCATTCTTCGACTGACTTGGACTCCCCCCAACGCATTGTCACGCGCCCATGCCATCTTGCATGCGGTGGCTCACCCTGGATCTTGCAGCCCTCCAGCTGCACGTCACCGCCGTAGCTCACGCGCACCACCTCACTGTCACGCTCCCGCGGCGCGCCGCGCGCGCTGTAGCCCATCACGCACCCCGAGGCACTCAGCCGCGCGCCGGCCGCAGTCACTGCCGCGCGCGCATTCACCAGCGCGCACCCACGCAGCGTCACCACCCCGGCCGCTGCCGCCACGACAATGTCATCGGTGTGCGGCCCGTTCGTGCCAAACGTGCAGCTGACCGCCAACAGTGATGTGGTGGGCGGCGGTTTGGGAGGGCCGTTGCGGCCGTTGAGCGGTACGGGCAGCGGGAGCGACGACACGGGCGCGAGCGCGTGACCGGGCATGGTTCCGGAGCTGGTCCTCAGCGGCGCCACGGAGCCGGCCCTGCCTGGAGCAGCAGCGCCAGCCTCGGCGGCAGCGGCGGACAGGGCGTGCTCGGCGGCCGCTCCTGGCAGGAGAGGGTAGCGCGACGGCGACCGGCTGCGCTGAGCGCTGAACGCATCAGCGCTGCCCGCGTCGACGCTAGCGCGTGAGCTGATGGAACGCCTTGAGGCCACGTTGGCGTTGCTGCCGGCGCTGTAGGGCGCAGCGTTGTTGGGCACGGCATGGGGCGCGTTGTTGGCACCCGATGCTGCACCAGTCCCAGCAGCAGCTGCAGCAGCAGCGCCTGCAGCTTGCAGGGCAGGCAGGATCACGCCATGCCCGCTGTTGCCGGCGATGCTGCACGCCTGTGTAGCAGCAAGCACAGCAGCGAGCACGCAAGCAGCAGCCTTGTTAGCACATGTAAAATGTAAATTTCAATGTCTGGCCGCACGAGAGCCTCCCTTACGCTCCATGCTTGCATACAATTTCATAACGCCGATCAACTACACACACACTGCAAGTGGTTGATGATGGCACATCCTGCAGTACCATACATAAATGTGACATTGTGGAGCTCCCTGATGTGTGTGCTTCACGTATTGCATGCTTGCATCTGTGTTACGCCCAGGGGTGTCTCCGCCACATCAGAGCTTGGCTGGCACCTCGGCCTGAGCCCCCCTCGCTCTCTCACCCATAGCTCTGCATAGCCGCCATGACGGATGTCAACACCGTTGCCCGAATTACCGGTGAAGACGCAATCCCATGCGATGGCGCTGCTGCCCACGCCACTGCACGCATAGAGATGACAGGCACGGAACCCCAGCGGTCAGCACATGCACACAGTCGCATCCATGCCCACAGCACAGAACAGGAGGTGGTAGCTGTCGTCTCAACCAGCAACCAGCAACCAGCAACCAGCAAAAGTGGGCAGGCCGGACCTGCGGCCCGCTCATGCGGTGCACAGGTGGTCATGACTCATGACTAGTCATGAGGGAGACGGTGGCAACTCATGCTATGCAGCACGTCAACGCGTCAACTCACAAGTCCCGGGCACATGCAACCCAGACATATGCGATAATTTATAATTTGCAGATGGCCAGTAGGCACCTGAATAGGCACCTTGGCGCTCACCTGACGCAAAGGCCGCTCATGGACCCGCGCAGCCCCTCCACCGCTTTGCAGCGCAGCAGGCGCACACGCGTCTCCCGCACAGCTGGCTCGCGCCGCCCGCCGCCGCCGCCACTGCCACGGCTGCCGCCGCCGCTGCTGCCGCCACCAGCTGACCCCCGCCCCGGCACCGAAGCAGTGCTGTCCGCCACCTTGTGCAGCGGTTCAGATGCAGACGGCGGCGGTACGTGTGTACTGGGCAAGGCGGCTGTACCGCAAGAAACCAGTACGCCGTGCCCGCCGTTGCCAGCCAACGAGCACTCCGCCAGCGTCGCTACGCCGCCTGCCTCCACAAACAAGCCCTCACAGACGTTGTCGGACACATCGGAGGCGTCCAGGCGCAGCGAGGCGCCTACGCCGGCGATGTACACGCCCGTGCCGCACTCCTTGAGCGTGCAGCCGGTGGCGCCCGCGGTGGCGGAGAGAGCGGGGGCGGCGCCCGGCTTTGCGGAGGCGGCGGGTGGGGGCTGTGCGAGGGATGAGAGGGAGGAGGAGGACGACGCGGGGCTCTGTGCGAACGGCAGCTGCCCCGGGCCTGTGTCATGGAACGTGCATGCACGATGCGAGCGTTAAACATGAGCACAAAGCAACCTGATTTTCATAAAGCATGTGGCACGGTTGATTTTCATAAAGCATGTTACGGTTGCTCGAACTGCATTACAGAAACCTCGCCGGTCAGCGTCTGTGCTTACCGTCCAGGTACGTGAGCCTTCGGATCCTCACAGCAGCCGTACTGCAGCCAGAGATCTCGCATTTCTCCATAAAAGCCTCGCCCTGGAGCAGATCCAGGCCCACATGGGCGTACCGCAGGGTGCAGTCAAACATCGCGACGCTGCCGCCCGCCACCACCACGCATGTAGCCACGCCGCCGCCGCCGCCGCCGCCGCCGCCACCGGCCCTGCTGCTGCCGGCCCGCCCTGCACCACTGGGCGTCCCTGCAGCCGACGTTGTCACAGTTCCACTGCCGGCCCCGCCCAGCCCGCACACGCCAATCGGCGTGCCGGCGCTTCTGCTGCTGCCGTGAGCTGTGACGTGAGGTAAGCTAGCGGGTGTGCTGCAGCGCGAGATCGACGCCGACGTCGGTACGGCTGAGGATGCTGACGACGGCACCGCGAGCGTGCCGTCCCTGCTGGGTCTGCCGCTGCTCAGGCTTGTTCGCAGGCTCGCGTCGCCCACTGAACAGGCTTCTGAGGCCGCTGCGGTCCAGTCAGCCAGGTCTGCAGTCTCTGGGATGGCCTTCAGCGGGGCGATGGTGCCGCCACCGTCGACGCTGAAGCGTCTGCTGTGCCGTATCTGTTCGTGGCTGCTCCTGCCGCTGCTGGCGGCCTGCTGGCGCCAGTGCGGGGATACACCCTGCCCTGCTGTGCTGGAGGGACGCGTTGCCTGCACGAGGTCCAAGCTGCTGCGCGTGTCTAAGCTGCTTGCTCGCGCTTTCGGTGGGGATGGGGATCGCGAGCGCGCGCGAGTAAAGCTGCCGGTAGGTGAGCGCTGCCCTTGGTAGGTCCTTGCTGCAGGGTCGACGCTGCTGCGACCTGTTGGGTGGGACACAACCCACGGCGCAGGAAAGCCGTGTGTGATGACGCAGCCACTGAGAGCCGCAGACGCGCCTACGTCAACGAACAAGCCGCAGCTGGGTGCGTTGGAGGTGGTGCCCTTGCTGCACTCCACACGGCAGTTCACAAAGCTCAAGCTGCTGCCGGCTCCGAAAACAGCTGCGAGCGGGGGCAACCTCGGGACTTGCGAAGCTGCCAGCCGCTGCATGGCAGCAGCTGCAGCGTCGGAAGCAGAGCTGGAGGTTTCGAGTCTTGCCGCTGCATCTCTGCCTCCCACCACATACCCTGACCGTCCTGCAGCGTACGGTCCGCTGCTGCCAGCAGTGCCGGGTGGAGAGCCGCACGAGCCATAGTACGCAGAAGCTGCCGCTGCAGATGACACGGTGAAGCTTGATGTTGTCGACGAGAACGATGCAGACAAACGGCTGGGCGCCCAGAACGGGATGCTTGCATCTGGTGTGTCACCCTCTCGGCGAGTCACTTTAATGTTGACCAGCGCGGCCTGGGCACTATCTGAGACCTCCAAGCATTGAGCACCCACAAACTCGATGGTGCCGTTTTGGAGCGTCACACAGCGGCCGTTGCGGAAGGAGAGGCAGGCTTTGCGAAGCGGTCCTTTGAGAACCGCCCCGTCCAAGTCAATCACGGTCACTTTAGGGGGCTGCTTGCTGGATGCGCCTGCGCCGTGCTTTGAAACCGACTTTATGGCACTTTGCAAATCCTGCAGCTTTGCACTGTGTAGATGAAGGACTCGTGTTGATCCCTGCCCAGGATGACGGTGCGGGACCGCCGTTGCAAGGGCTGTGTGCAACCTTCCAGATGTGGCAGGTGGCGCACTTGGTAAAGGGCCAACGCAGCTGATGCTGCGACTGCTTGCGTATTCAGCAGCATCAGCAGCTTCTTTGCTTGTTGATGCCCCAGTGTCGGTGAGCCGATGGTGGACGGCTCCGCTTACACCTCCTGGTAGCGCACTCCCGCTTAATCCGTGGTGGGGTCCCACCAGCTCATGGAAGAGTGCGGCGTCAATATCGGTAGTGCTACCAGGCCAGAGTTTGAGCATGCTCACCGGAGACACGGACACCGAGGGCCAAGTCACGTCAACAGGATGCGTCTGCAAACCATGTCCAAATGACCCATCGTCATCCATCAAGACAGCAAGCTGCAGCAGCTGTGTTGGTGTTTAAAGTCCTTCCAAGGCACTGTATGTCTATATTGCTCCGTTGCGTAAACTGTTAACAGCCTGCCCTCATACAGAGGGCTTGACTAACACACAGTGTAAGCAGCAGAAGCAGTACTGAAGCCCATAAAAGCCTAACACACGCATCAGCAACGCTGACCAGCTACAAAATTCATCACAATAAGTTGTTGAAATCTTTGCTTCCAGACGATCTGGATTTGCGACAAGAAGGGCGGGTCGCGAGGTGTGTACTTCGAACCGAAGTGCACAGACATATGTGCGAACGCGAGGAGAGGGAAGGGGGGAGGGCCTTGTTGGAAGGTCTACAACGTGAACATTCCAGCAGAAAGGTGAATCCTTGTAAGCCAAGCACTGCGTCAGCCACTCTATCGCTGCTTTGTCAGACTTTATTACGCACACGCGTATGTCCAGCAGTTCAGCTACTGCATCGAAAACTGCATTTTGGCTAAGTAGTAGGAAGGCTCTAGTGTCTACAGCCCAAACTGCACTTGCTGTCACAGCTTCAGGGAAAGCCCTCTGTGCTAAACCTGGCAGCACATAGCAACTGCAAGCCTTAGGACCTCCGTTGGTCGAGGTTCCTTTGTACACTCCTTGGCCAACAACACACCGCTGCTGCAGTGAGAGTCATGCTTGACAGTCAGCAGAGAGCATGATGCGGAAGGCTGCAGGGAAAGCCTTGCGGTGCTCAACGTGGCAGCCGTAGCACCTGTGCCGCAGGACGGCCGCCTCCATTGGTCACATCTGGGTCGTATGCACGCTGCTCGGCCATCAACACACCACCTGCTGCAGTGAGAATCAGCTTAACAGTCAGCAGGGAGCATGATGCATGATCAACCATACAGGGCGGGATTATGGCGGGCTGGCCTGTGTGATTGGGTGAGGGGCAGCATCTATCATTGTCGGAGGAGTAAACCATGCGTGGATGAATGTGCATTTATGTACGTGCAAGCCTAAGGTACATGGGGATTGGGGGCCCTCTGTCACTGGTGCGAGGGCTACAACGCACGAGGCATGCCCAAAACAATATTACGAAAGGCAACAGGTAACAGGAACAGGAATTACCATTAGACCCGGAAGCATGCGTGAACATGAGCGCACAATCAATCCAGCGCATGTTGAATTTTGAGCGACAGCAGTACAGCTTCCCAGTGCAGCAGTGCAGTGCAGGTGAGGCAGAGATGGCCGTGCGCGTGCCCATGTGCATGCAACGGGAGATCCTAGCGGTGATGATGCCAGGCAAGGGGTCGGTGAACAGGTGCGGCCAGTGCAGGGCAAGCGTGCTACGGTGCGTGCTCACATGCCAATATTTAATATTACACCACAGTATGTGGCAGAGATGCGAAGTTGGCTGATGAGGTAGCAGCTGAGGCGTGCTGTAGAACTTGACTGCTGTATGCGGTGTATACTGACATGTAGACGCCTTGTCTTTGCAGACCAGCTCATGTCAGCAGACGCTTGGCCAGCAGCTTCACTCGTCGGTCAAACTCCCTGCTGGTTATCCGCGTTGTCGGGGTGTGGAAGGGGTTTAGCATGATCTGCAGCGACAGCCCAACAACATGCTCAGGTTTTGTCAACGCAGCCTCAGCTGCGGCCTTTGGCAACGCTGGCAAGCTTGAGCCAAAGGTCAGCCAACACAACTGTACAGGCGACCTGCTCACCCTCAGGTAAAGCTCATAGACCTCTGTGAAAAACGTTCGTATTGTGTCGTCGCTGCGGCCCTCATGCAACAGCAGGAAGCGCGCGTTGCCTGGCGTCACAAAGGCAGTCACAGCCAGGTTGTTGAACCGGTCCACCGTCTATGGGCACAAAAGGAACACGGGCACACGCATATCAGGGTCCGGGAGTGACGTGGCTTTGCAGCCCACGGGTGTAGAAGACCAGCAAGGTTCATCCTACCAGCCACACCTTGCACATACTACTTGACAATGAAGAGCAGTCAGCCCTTACTTTTAAGTGTGGCTCTTTTGATGTCCACATAACTTCGTCTATCGCGTCCAGCGATGCATGCAGGACGAACTGGTGCAGGTACTGGGCTTGTTGCTGCACGTTATGCAAGCACACGCAGTCACTGTCTTGAGTGCAGTTCGCTTGTATTAGCATGCACTTGGACCAGCAGGGAAAGTGCGCGAGAAGCTTTGAGCGTTCACTTTCGCCCACGACACCTGTCGTTGTCCACCCGCACCTCTTTGGGCCCTGTAAGGTCCACCTCATAAATAGGGTGGTCCTGTTGCCCTACTATACAGAAGCTCATGACCGACATAAGTAGGCAGACTCTTGTGCGGCAAGGTTGTGCCGCAATGTGAATGACTGGGGTTTGGTGACTTGACTCGCAATATGAGGTGGACTTCACTCTCTGGGGTGGCACAGAAGCCAAGGCATTGATTTTCTTTCTTGCCAGAGCGATACATGGTTTGCAGCATCGTCCGCAGCGCGCATGTGTCCTCGGCCTGCATGAGTCTTCATTTGTCTCATTCTTGGTGTTGCGTAGTACGCTTTTGTCCTTCGCCTGCCAAAGGTCAGTTAAAGGACCTGTGTTGCAACACAATCACCCGTTATGTAAGCCTTTAAAGCAACACGGCTGGGCTGCAGCAAGGACACTCCCCTGGTAATGCCTGCAAGCGCTTTCCCCTGCAGGCGTTTCGCAGTTGACAAAGACACCGATTCAGAGCAGTCAAAGTACCTTGTCAATATGACATAGCTTGGTTGCGTGTGGCACTGTGCTCACTGGCGTTTAGCGATTCCCATCATCAGTCTGCAACGGCTGTTTCAGCCGAACTCCCAATCTACAAAGCAGGCACAGCTGTGTGCACAGCTCACCATATACATGCAATAATGCACTGCACCTCAGCTGGCAAGCATTATCACGGGGTAGGGTTGCATTTTGGTTAGCGGCCCGACGAAATGTTCCTGTCCAGTACGCGTAAAAGCATAGCTTTGCACACATCATCCTTGCAACTATTACGCTTGTTGTCTAGAGCTTTTAAAGCTTCTTATGTAACTGAAACCTGTGGCAGAACACACAGCTAGCAAGGTTGTTGGACCCTTGTATTTGGTCACAAAAGTTGCAGCGTTGCGCCCGAGCTGCAAAGTTGACACTAGCCTTCCGACTTCCTCGCTAAAAAGCACGCTCGAACATAGCGTGATACCGTACCCGTCCTATCCCGCGCGCTCCTGGCTGTTGGACCGGCAGCAGGCACTGCACACGAACAGGACCACCGGACTGTGCGGCCCCCCGCGCTTGGGGGCAAGGGCCCCCCGTCCTGCTAGCCGCAGCATTTGCAGTCCCAAGAGCTACACTTGAGCAGCAGTCGGCAACCGCAGCGGTGAGGCGACTCGCCGAGTTTCTTGATTCATCCTGACAGGCGCCTATGTGCGTTCCTGTATGAAATGTTGTTTGACACTCGATGTCCGTGTAGAGCACAGCCTACCGCTCGGGTTTTGGCTGTTCGGCTAGATGAGGAGTCAAGGACCTAGGGTGGGGCTTTGCCTTCCGTGTTCTTGGCTAACTGTGGCTCGGTGGTGTGGCGCTCGCAGCTTTTGGAGGCGGCGTCAGCATGGGCAACCTGTGCAGCTGTGCGACGTCCGACGAGCAGGCCCCAGCTGCTGGAGCCAAAGGGGCAGTAGCACCTCCAAAGGTTCTCAGCCCCCAGGACATTATCGACCAGTCACTTGCAGAGGCTCGCAAAGAGCTTGAAAAGAACAAGGGCCTAGATTTCCATGAGCGCTACAAGGTCAGCAAGCTGGTCGGGCATGGAGCCTTCGCTAAGGTGATGATATGCAGCCACAAGGACACCCACGAAAAATATGCTGTCAAGACGGTTCAGAAGAACCTGGAAGACCCGCAGAAACAGCGTGAAGGTGCGTTTTGGGACCCGTTGGGGCGATTGTGCCGCTCGCACATGTCTGTGCTGGAGACACATTTCAACCTTCGCCTTGTACACACATTGCACGAGAGTGTGCCATCTTGTCCCAGCTGTCGCCAGTCAGAATTGATGGTGCTTGTGCCTTATCGCATGCGATGCAACCATCGTGCCGGCCACTGGTTCCTGCAGGCATTTTCAAGGAGATTGCGATAATGAGGATGCTGCAGGACCACCCAAACACCATCAAACTGTACGAGGTATACGAGGACAAGGAGAGCTATCACTTGATCCTGGAGCTATGCAGCGGTGGCGAGCTCTTTGACCAAATCATTGCAAAGGTGCGCACAAGGGGCGAGCGTGCAAGGGTTTGTGTTGGCTGCCTTGTTTCCTTCAGGTCTGTGTCATGTTGCACGGGCTAACGCCTTGGCCCGCCTTGTATGAATTCAATACAGGGACACTTCAGTGAAAAAGACGCTGCGGAGAAAATGCATTGCTTGCTCGACTTCATCGCTTATGCACACTCGAAAAACATTATCCACCGAGACCTCAAACCCGAAAACATACTTCTCTCGGACAAGTCGCCGAACGCAATACTGAAGGTCATCGATTTTGGGACGAGCGACTTCTGCTTGGAAGGGCAGCGGCTCAGCCAAAAGTTTGGGACGCCGTACTATGTCGCCCCTGAGGTAGGAACGGACTGAACTGGCGATTATTCAGTGGTCCCATGGTTGTTGTTGTTGTTGTTGAACCTTTCTGGCCTGGCGCTTGTCTAGAACAACCTTTCCGCATTTCTTGACAGGTCTTGAAAAAGGACTACGACAAAGCGGCGGACATATGGAGCGCAGGCGTAATTATGTAAGCAATGCTTGGGGAGTACTGCTAGTGCTGGCTCTGGGACTGCCCTGCAGTGCCATGAGCTCAACACGTAAAGCCCAAGAGGGTGCTAGCACTAAACCCTGTAAACCCTTTGCATGTGCCATGTCAGGTACATCCTGCTGTGTGGGTATCCTCCGTTTGGAGGCAAAACGGACGCAAAGATTTTGCAGCGTGTACAAGCAGGTGCGTCTTTGCTGCCCCGCTGCTCGTTGCGCCTCCGCTACCGTCCTCCATGTGCACCTGCGCAGTCCATCCTCCCACAACGATGCAACAGCCGGTGTGGTGGTGTCAGTGCCATCCTCCGCTGCACCACACACCTGCCATCCTGGGTTGCCAACCTGTGCAACACAGTTTCGCTCCCCTCACGGCTGCGGTTGTCCATGCGCCCTGTCCCACTCACATGCTTGTATTCGCCTGACCTCCACACCCCACTGCGCTTTTGCATATCCCGGAGCGCTGCGCTCGACCACTGACCTCTGACTGCACCCTCTTCCGCTGCTTTCAATCTTGCCTTGGCAGGCGTGTTCACGTTTGAGGGGCGCGAGTGGGAGGTCGTGACCGAGGCTGCAAAGGACATGATCAGCAGCATGCTGGTGATGGACACCAAGCGCCGCGCCACCGCCAAGGAGCTCCTGGTTCACAGGTGGTTCCAGGTCGCGGCGACCGCGCCCGCGGCGGCGCTGGGCCAGCACATGGTCAAGCGCCTGCGCGCGTTTGCGGGCATGAGCCGCATGAAGCGCCTCGCGCTGGTCGTGCTGGCGCGCACGCTCACGGACAACGACGTCAAGCGCCTGCGGGTGAGTCGCCAAGCACGCACGAGCTCCCAGCAAGCTGTGCTCTCATCATGCAAGCGCCGGGCGTGGCTGTGGCTGCAGGCAGGCAGCAGCAGTGCCCAAGCATCCTGTGTTGCTGTGCACCACACGGCCATGTGGCCGTGTGTGTATCCTGCGGAATTCGTGGCACGCTGGTGCATGGTGCTCTGTCCAACAGCAGTACAGCCAGGAAGCTGCGTCCACTGCAGCAAGGGATCATCGGCTGCTGTGGCTGTGGGATGGGGACGGTCACTGAGTGCCTGTGAAGCCTGCTGATCCATGGCATGCGTCCGTTGGCCTTGTGGCAGGCACGCAGCGTAGTGGCTCCGCGTAATGCATGCATGCGCTATGCATGCGCCCCATATGTTCTGGTTTACACTCGGCCGGCTGGCCAGAGGCCCAGGGCCGCCCTCGAGAGGGTTTCAAAGAAGGCACGTATGCATGGGAGAGAGTGGAGGGGAGGGTGGGTGGCAGGCAGGATTAGGCAATGACAATAGCAGACCGACGCCTGATGCAAGGTTTGTGCACAAGGGACGCAACCCGTTGCTGATCGGTGTGGTCAAGGACGCAGCGCATGTCGTACGTGATGCATGCTAGGGGGCTTCGCTGCGCTATGCGAGCTGGAAACACATCGTTGTGGGCCTGACGTATGGGAGGACCAGTGCACTGCACACGTGTGCACTCTGCATTGAATCGGGGTTAGTCTACGGAAGCATCTGGATTTTACCGCAAGCCTGAGTGCGGCAGTGGGTGCTGACCAGCTGCCAGCCTTACGCTGTGCCAAGATGCAGCAGTTGCGCTGCTGTGGAGTCATCAGCACGATGCGATGGCTGACGCATGAGCGCGACCACGATGCATGCATGCATGCGTCGTGCACACACGTGCATCAGTCCTGCCAGTCCTGCTGCAACGAAGCATAGCTTGCCAGCATACCGTTCTCACACCTCCACCTGCCTTGTCACCTGTTCCCCTTTCCCCGCTTTCCCCTCTTTCCCCCCGCCAGGAGCTGTTTGTCGCCATGGACACCAACAACGACGGCCGCATCGACTCGAACGACCTGCACAAGGCGCTGGAGAAGGTGGGCGCGGCGATTGAGGAGATCGAGATGCAGGAGCTCTTCCACGCCTCCGACATCGACGGCAGCGGGCAGATCGACTACGAGGAGTTCATCGCCGCCATGCTGGACAGCTCGCGTGTGGCGCGGCGCAAGGAGGCGGTGCGCAAGTCGTTTGAGGAGCTGGACCGCGACGGCGACGGCTTCATCACCGCGGAGGACCTCGTCAAGGTGCGGTTTTTGTTTTGAGACCGGACCGTGTACGCGGTGCGGGCGCTGGGTGAATCCAGAATGCTGGCTTGTGCTGCGTTGGCGGTAGCGGCCGCAGCCTGGGAACGTGGCGATGTAGTGTGGTTGCCGTGGTGTATCCGTGTATGGCCCTTCTTGGAGCTGCCGGGCCGGTTGGTGGGGCGGCTTGTCGCTGGCGTATGGTGCAGGGCCTGTAATGAGCATGTCAAGCAAGGGCTGGCGGTAGCGGTAGCATCCATCGGCACCCGGAGTGCAGCGTCCCGCCAAAGGCACTTTGGCGTGAATCGACAGTGTGGTCCCTGTTTGACTGCCGGTCCCAAGTGTGCGCCTCCACATGGCTGTGGTGGTCGTGACGCACGCTCCGTGCGTGTGCATGTGTGTGTGCGTGTGTGTGCGCAGGTGATGCCGCGCGGGTCGAGCATTGAGCTCGCGCGTGAGCTGATACAGGAGGTTGACAAGGACCGTGACAACAAGGTGGACTACAATGAGGTGAGTCAGAGTGTGTGGGTGTTTGGTTGGGGGGGGGG
>BDDA01000705.1:0-18666 GCA_001662385.1 Chlamydomonas asymmetrica
CCCCTCGCCACCGCCCCCCAGGCCACCTCCCCCATCTCCTACCTTTGCTATTGCTCCTGGCATGCCAGACATGTCAGAGTTTGGATTGACGTCCCAGCTCTTGGTCTACACCAGCTTTGAGAAGAAGAAGTACGGGGGTTTCTCGGGGTATGTGTGGACGGATGGAGGCATCAACTGGGACGACCCCAAGGCAGCGCACACCGAGAACAGCGGTGTCACCATCACCATAGCAACGGCAGCAAGTGCCGGCTGGCTGGCGGGCTTCTCGGTGAGCCGCCGCTGCAGTTCATTGCGAATGCACCTGATGTCCTGGTGGCTCACATCGCATCACACCACAGCATATGCCTCTCAATCCATCCCTATTGCTGCATAATCAACCCATAATCGCATGCGGCGCCCTTGCTGACACGCTGAGCCGTCGCTCAAACACGGCGTCGCCGCTGCCCCCCGCCCCCACCACCATCACCACAGACCCCCGCTGTCATGTACGAAAAGCGCTGGATCTACACCTTCTGCATCTGGGGCCGGCTGTCCCCCCTGGAGCCCGCGGACAAGATCTTTGTCGGAATCGACATGAAGATGGCTGACTCCCCATGGTCTAACTTGTGGAGCTCGCCCACTGACCCCAACCGCCTCGACCGGCTGTACCTCACCAAGGATTGGCAGCGCCTGTGTGCCACTGAGATCATGGTGCCATACGATGTCAAGGCGCAGTGAGTCAGCGAGCCGTGCTCAAGTGATCGTCCGCTCCTGTCTTACCTTACCGATGGCAGTGCGTATAATCCGTCGTGCTGGATTGCGATGTACCTAGTGCAAGTGTCCCAGGTGAAAGTGTTGCGTCCCTGGCTGCAGCGCGATTTTGGGCTGCACAGCGCCACTTTGGGCTGCACAGCGCTACTTTGGGCTGCACAGTGCTACTTCGGGCTGCACAGCGCATGCATCGATAAGCATCCTGAAGGAAACGAGGAGGACTCAAAGCCGCGGGCGCGAATTTGCAACATGCAGGGTTGTATCAGTGTGCTAGCAGGCATCCTGCACAAGAAAGGTTACTGAGCCACATACATGCCTCATACCTGGCGTGTTAATCCAATGACAGGCGTTGTGCATGCCAATTGCATGCTCCGTGCACGCTCAACCGGTCGGGTTGCAGGCCTTGTGCGAGGAATGCCGTGCGCTGTTGCTTTGGCGCATCACCTGCAGGTTTTCGGTATCTATGGCCTTGAACAAAGGAATTTACCAGTTTGACGACGGGTTCATCGTCGTCAAGACGTTTGATGACAAATGGGCGGACCGTGCCAATACCGACGCCCGCATTGAGAGGTACCGCAAGGGCAACATGGACCTGGCGTTTGTGGATAAGAAGGGCGCGCCCGTCCCCATGCAGTCCTTCAGCGCGCAGATGGTCCGTCACGACTTCCCGTTCGGCACCACGTATGACGCTGGGGGCGTGCCGGAGGTGGACAGGAAGTGGTGAGGGACTGAGCAGGTTTTCCCCGGTGATAGCGTATGCACTTGTGTTGGTTCTGCAAGCCCTGGTCTGTATCTGTATACCGCGCACAACCCCAGGCAGGATAGTGCTGGAAGTATCGATGGGCAGACTTGCATGCATGCATGCGGGGGGGAAGTAGGTGCATAATGGTGGCCGCTAGCTGCACTGGCAAGCACCGTGGCAGTGGTGACAGTGTCAACCTTGTGCACACTGTGTGGTCGGGACTGGGGATGCAAGGCCATGTCACGCATTTTGTTTGCTGGGATGGGAACGGTTACAGGCTAGGACACCGCGGCCAAAGCAGGTGCGTGGCTAGATGGGGAGGTGGAGAAAGACAAGTTGGGGATTTGTGGGGCATAGGTCAGTTCCTATGCATGCAGCGGCATGCAGGCGGTGCATTGCGCAAAGCGCAGCTGTGCACTATAGCAGGCGGGGGTGTATGGACGTCCTCCTGGCCGGCGACGTAAGCGGGAGAGCCTTATGAAAGTGGGTAAGCAACAGCCAAGAAGCGGCTACGGTGGCCCACATAGTGCGGGCTGTTCACCCATTTTGGGGTTTTGGAGTTGAGGGTGTAGGGTAGCCAACGGGCCCTTGCTTGCTTGCGTTCACAGGTACCAGGACAAAATCGCTCAGACGTTCAACGCCATCTCAACGGAGCACTCCTTGAAATGGTGCGTGCAACGGCTGAGTGCTTGCCAGTGCGTATCAGTGCGCCCGCAGATCGTGTGGGAGGATGAGCATGCAGGGGTGGGGGGGGTGATGAGGGGGGAGGGGGGAGGGAGGCAGGGAGGATGGACCAAGGGTCAGGAGGGGTTTGGTGTTGCTAACGTTGCCGTTCCGCATCAAGTAGTGCGGTTGTTGCGGGGCGCATGAAGGTGCAGCTGACCATGCGGCTAATGCACAGGTGAGGGGTTGGAGGGGGTGGGTGTTGAGAAGGCTTGCAGGGATGACGCACGGTGTGGCGATGCCGAAATGATCCTCGTTTAGCATCTGCATGCGTTCAGCCTCTCACAGGCCGCACCGCCACGCTACTGACCAATCGCTCTGTGCCTTGATATGGTCACCCTAGGTCAATGCAGTGTGCCTGCTTGTGCATGTGCCGTGTCGGAGCGCACACAGCACCTGTAACTCATGCATCCATCCGCTCTCATTGCACACCAACAGCATGCATCATAACTCGCTACTGGTGGCGTCACCAACCCAATCATCTGCTAATGGCTGGTGAGACGTCCAGGTGTGAAGCCAATGCATTCACTCCCCATCTACTCCCCACCCATTATGGTCGTGCAGGCCCCCCTATGAGCCTTCCCCGGGAAAGCTGCCACTGCTCAACTACATCAAGAAGGACTTCATCGGCTATGCAGATGTACGTACAGCCCGCCAACAGGGGCTGAGGTCTGAGCTCCTGGGAGGGTGTGGCTGGTGTGTCTCAGGCTGGGGGCTGCCTCGGCAGTGACGCACTAGGCAGTGACACACTAGGGGAGTGAGATGAAGGGAAAGGAAATGAAGGAGACGAGAGGAAACTGCCTTTGTGTCTCCATCTGATGGGAGCGTTACGAGCATAGGCCTTTGCGGTTAGTAAGTAGCGAAACCGTGTTGCCTCAGAGCAGCCAAGCAGGAGTTGGGGCGGCATGGTCTCTGCTGTCAGCGATCCAAATTACAGCTGAATGCAACATAATGGCATCATGCAGCACGCCATCTGCCATGTTGGACCAGCAGTTTGCGGGTGCGTTGTTTTTCTCCTAAGAAAGCTGTGTCCCATCGTGCATGCTTGGATCATTTTGGATGCTCAACGATCTCACCTCGGCGGCACCTTGAGAAGTGCGAATGCGCGTGCACGGGTGCATGTGAAGGGGTAAGCATGGCAGGAGATACTTGTATTTGCTAACATGTGTACATGTGTGGGGATGGGGGAGTTGCATCACAGGGTGACACCCCCGCCCACACGCGCAGCTCAGCCCGTTGCCTCACAAGCAGCCGCGTGTGAGGATGATACCCCTTTGGCCCTTGCGTGCATGCGTGTTCTGGTTTTGCAGACCAATCAGATGGTGATGAAGCGGGGCCACACCCTGGAGTGGTACATCAAGGATTCTTACTTTGACAACCACTGGAGCAGGCAGCTGAACTGCGACGACTACGCAGTTGCACTCAAGACTCGCATTCAACGCGAGCTGGTGGGTACCGTAGACATCCAGCCAGCGAGAGCTGCCTGCGCGCCCAGGTGTCTGCTGTGCGTGGTGATATTTGCACGCCTGACAGGCTAGCCAACGACACTGTGGTGATATAGTGGTGGCAGAGGAGGGCAGGGTGTCAGCGAGCATGCACACATACTGACATGCGGGCCGCATTCTGTCATGCATGTATGCACACATCTCTCGCTGCCGGCTCAAGCATTTGCAGTGCAGCTGTATCCAGATGCGGTGTCTGCCTTGTGGTGTGTTGGTGGCTTGACAGACCCAATACAGGGGCCAAATCCAGCAGTGGGACGTGTTCAACGAGCTGCTGCGGGCGGGCCCGGCAGGCCTGCGCTGCCCAAACCTGATGACTGAGATTGTGCCGAACGCCTTCAAGTGGGCACGCGAAGTGGACCCAGACGTTGCGCTCTGTCTCAACGAGTAAGCAACACTAGCAGAACGGGCCGCATGCATGCATGCATTCCGTTGTGCGAAGTTGCATTACGTTTGCATGCATTCATGCGTAGATAGGCACGACCGCTGCGAGCAGCAGGTTGAAGCACAAACATGCTGCCTACAAACAAGGCATGCTCAGTGAGTATTGTAGTGGGCTGGTTGCTGGAAAATCACGACTCTATGCGTGCATGCGTCTGTCATGCCGTGCCCGTGCGGTGCCTTGCAGGTACCATGTGATTGGAGGCGGCATCGACAACGTGTGGAAGGGGATGCGGAACACGTTCAAGGACCTGAAAGCGCTTGGAGGTATTGCCAAGGGATCCACTGGCTGCATTACTGTGTTCAGAAGTACAGCTGCTGTGGTCATGCAATTGAACAGATGGACGATGACAGAGGCAACTCCTCGATGTTGTCCTCTGATGTCGGGTGCATAAAGTCAAACACCACACATGGGTGGGCCTGCAATGGACTGTGCTGCTGGCTCGTGCTCTCTGTATGCTATGTCTATCTGTATTGCCCGTATCACTCCGTTGTCATGAATAGGTGTAATGACGTTGCTAGGGGTGCACATATGCTATTGCGCGGTCTGACAGACCGATGCACACGTGCAGGCAACGGGTGATGCCTCATCACTCCTCCACACCTTTGGTGGGTGTCGAACCGTGCAGGGATTAACGCACACGCATAACCACACACATGCATGTCTGCCTTCCCACGCCCGTGTCTTGCCCGTTTCCTTGCAGCGCCGGTGGACTGCATGGGCGTGCAGGCGTACATTGCGGGCGACAACACGGAGCCCAACGTCATGGCGGACCGGCTGAACGAGATCGGCGCCGTGATTGAGCACATCACCATCACAGAGTTCGCCTTCCTGTCCGTGTTTGTCAACG
Source organism: Chlamydomonas asymmetrica (assembly GCA_001662385.1). Classification (NCBI taxonomy): domain Eukaryota; kingdom Viridiplantae; phylum Chlorophyta; class Chlorophyceae; order Chlamydomonadales; family Chlamydomonadaceae; genus Chlamydomonas; species Chlamydomonas asymmetrica. The sequence continues at coordinate 5,010 of BDDA01000705.1, forward strand.
GCACGCCCTGGTGGACAGGATCAGACGCTCAGCTAACCCAATACTTCTCAGACTACATCCGCTGGTGGTTCAGCCACCCCCGGATTGAGGGCATCTTCACGCTGGGCTTCTGGTGAGCGACACAAACAAGTGGTTTGAGGGGGCAACATGGCGGGCATTTGCCATCCCCTGCCGCCCACACGCCACAGCATGCGCCGCGAGCAAACGCCAAACGCTCGTTGCATGGCACTCTGCGGTAGCGGCACGGCACGGCACACAGCCGCGGCTGTGGGTGCTGCACAACGCTTATACGCGTGAATATGTGAGAACTACATCAGGCAGCGGTAAATGCTGCGCGGGTAACACACCCCAGTAGCCCTAAGCGACATGTGACGTGCTGTTGAGTGGGGCGGGGTGCGCGTGCATCCATGCTGGCACATTGCTGAGAATGCTGTCGTCTTGGGCTTAACACCACGGCTGCCTTGCTTGCTGGCTGCTGCAGGGACGGACTGGCGTGGGTGCAGCAAGGCTCCCTCATCGACAAGAACAAAAATCCTAAGAACGCGTACTGGGCAGTGTGGAACATGATCAAGAATGAATGGTGCGTTTTGGCTCCGTTGGCGGTGGGGCCGTGTGGCGTGCACCGTATGTACTGCCGTAGCGCTCACATGGCGCCAAGAGGCCCACTGGTTGTATTGGGTGTACTGGTTGCATTGGGTGTATTGGGGGTATCAGGGGTTCATCCCTGTCAGCATCTGCGCGCACCAGGCAGGTTGTCCGCCTGCCAGCCTGGCCGCACACTTCTATGCCGACAAGCATGTAGCACCGTCACACGGGGCATTGGTGCGGCAGCTGTGTGAAGTGGGATTATCTTGGTCGTCGGCCGGTAGCCCTTACCTCGTTCCAGTGGCAGTGCCGGGAGCTGCGAGTTCCCAAGTCGTGATGTCCTCCAAAACCCCAAGCCAGCCACGGGCAACACTACACATGGGGGCATGATGGGCACCAGCGAGTGTTGACACCGCATACAAATGCATGCTGCGGCCCGCCACGGTGATGCATGCATGCATGCGTGCTGATTTTGCACTGCCGTGTGCTGCGTCTGTACTGCACAGGACGACTAAGATCAACGAGACGCCCAGCAACGCCCCATCGCTGAGCGCCGGTGCGTACAGCGGCCGCGGCATCTACGGCGTTTACTCATGGAGCGGGACCACGCAGGCCGGCAAGGCCGTGAGCGGGTACTTCAACCTTGAGAAGAAGAACGGTGAATCCCAAAGCTTCACCCTGCCAGCATACTAGTACTTCGTTCATGCAACTCGGCACCGCTGAAGTGCTGAGCAGCTGGCGGGCGGCCTGGCAAGGCAAAGAAGGTGTTGAGTGGAACACGCCAGGGAGGCATGGCTGTAAGCGTCCAATTGGATGCACAGCTTTCCTAGCAAGCAGCTAAGTGGCCATCGCTACAGGGGTTCAACAAGTATGGACGTGTACAAGCAAATTTTGTTTCCGTTGGTTGAAAGTGGTTCTCCGCTGACCAGCCGGAGATCGTATGCATGTGCGGTGCTTGCGGTGGCATGCGCATGCGCGTGTAGTTTGGGTATGGTAAGGTCGGAAAGCACAGCTCACTTGCTGTGCGTAGAACTCCAGTGGCCAATGCAGCACGCCTGTTGCCTTTAGGCGTACTAGGAGGTCGGCATGAGCATTAGGGGAGCTTGAACAGTAGCCTTCCGACACCTTAGTGCCACGCGTGCTAAGCAGTGACTCAGTGAGGTATGGCCACTTTCGCTGCTTACTCCCGCAGTGATGGGGCTTGACGTCAGTACCTGCATCAGGGATGTGAGGAATGCATGAGGGAGCATAGCAGGCGCTCACACGCGCGGCGCATGAGGTGACAGGGCATGAGGTGACCGTGCTGGTGTTTTGCTGCATGTTTGAGCACGTGACCGCGATGCAGGCCCTTGCCTGTACGCATCCCCCCGCCGCGCCGCACACACCACACTAACGTGCATTACCGCGCCCCACCCCAACACCCGTTGCCTGCCGCCTGCCAGGCGTGTGTGGATGAGGATGACCGTGTGCACACCTCACCGCACGGATGCTTTAGACGTATGACTATGTGAGCAACCTGCCCTGCACCAGCGGTGCGCTCTAGTGATCTGGGGCAGTTTATATGGGCCAATAACGCTGTGTTTTTTGTGGTGCATGATGGGTTTGGATGTGGTCGGGCCAATGGTGATGACTGCGATGCACCCGCTCGTGGATATACGATAAGCCCCGGTGAGCACACGTGCAAACGTGAGCCATGTGGGCTCAGACGCTGTATTTTTCTCCAGCCATTTGGCCTGCTGCTGGTTATTAGGTTACACGCGGCAGAGGCACAGCTTCTGCTGCTGCTGCTGCGCGCGTGCGTGTGAATGCCACATCTCTAGGGCAAATGGGTAAGCGCGGCGTACAGCATCCCTAGCGGAGGGTTGGGCTAGGTTGTCACGCGTGAAGCGTTGCGGCTATGTATGGCCGATACCCCTTGCCTCCGGTTGAGGCCTCAAATCATCCTTTCTATGACGTCTGGCGCACAACCGAACTCAGATGACCCCTAAAGGTGGCATGTCATGCCTTCGATCGCCTGCACGACCCCCCTCATTTCCCCTTTCCCCTCCCATTCCCCACCGCACACCGTCTTTCCCCCATACTCCCCTGCCCATGCCCGTTATGGCGTGTCTGATGTATGCATGCTCTGCGAGCTTCTGCGGCAGCAGGTATGTATCCATTAGGAGGCGATGAGGCTGCGTCTGCTGTGGCCCAACGCACATGCCAATATACGTGATGAGCGTGCACCTCTGTGGGCTCCAGCCAGCCAGGCAGCAGGGTGCTTCACCGCACTGCCATGCTGTCTGCCTTGCTGCATACGCAGCACGAGCTTCCATCATGCACGATTGACGGCATTGCGATCACATGCCATCTCATGCCCCAGTCCGTCCGTGACGGTGTCCTGTGGCTTAGCTCCTCTGATTCCTCTTTTGCCATGCTGCATGCGACGTTGTGGATGTGGATGCTTATGCGTATGCGGTTGTGTGGTTGTGTAGGTCCCGCACGGGCCACGCGCGCGTGTGCGTTGCGACCCGTTTCTTGCTCCAGGGCTAGAGTGATCATTACAGCGCCTGCACAGCGGTTAGGATTTCAGATTCGCCGCTTGCGATCCCGTTCTCAGCCATCACAAGTGCGCCTAGCAAGGCCTTCGTTGTACTGCGCTGTGTTGCATTGGGCACCAGCATTTGTTCCCGGTACTGCAGGCGCATGGTGCACTGGGCCAACGACCAACACCATTTTCAATGAGAGTTTTTAGCATTACTCAGGTATTTGGTGCGATCACGCTGTGTCGATGGAATGTCTAAATGCGGCCATACATGCAGAGGCAGGTTGTACCGCGAGCAACACAACAAGCAACATTACGCTGTCGCGGGATGGGCCAGGAGAGAGGCCATCGAAGGCGATGTGATCTGGTACTCTGTGTGTCGCGACACTGAAGCACTGCAAAACTACTGAAGCAATGCAAGACTGAGCAGACACTGCCTCGCAATCTCGTTGCCTGCCCTTGTCTCATGCATCCGGTGCACAATTGATGCGTGTGGGGGGAGGGTTGCCAGCTGGCGCCGCACAGTGTGATGGCCTTCCCCTCTCCATCCTTCATTACCGCTCACCTGCTATTGCATTGCATCATCGCATGCATGCACGCACGCAAAGCCATGTACCGTAGAGTCAGAAGTCGATGCAACGGGCCCGACGCAACGGTCTAGAGCACTTTGAATTGTTGTCTAAGATCCTCAACTTGAGACTCTCAAGTGCGCCGCATTCACCTGCACACGCTGAAAAGTTTGGCGGGTGCAGTGCGAGCGAGGCATAATCAAGCTTGTTGGGCAAGCCGTATCTGTGTGGCTGCAGGAATGGTTTCTTACTACCCGACATACTTTATTGGGCGTCACTAAAATCGTGGAATTCCCAAGTACTTTTAGACCGCCGCGTCGGCGAATAAATCGTGCCAACCTGCTTTGCGCCTTCCTGGTCCCTGCACTCCGCACCGACTGCATCTCACACCAGCTTGCTTTTCCTCCATTTTTGAGCGTACGGTAGCCTTCCATTCCGGCTGGCTGCACGTAGTTGGTTTCAACTGATATGCCAGGCTGACGATTGCATTGCGCCAAATTCTCCAACCCTGGGCATGTGTAGGAGGCCCAAGGGCATACCGGTGTGCTGCTGTGATGCACTTTGCCCTAGCTGCAAGTGATGCGCCTGTAGCTGCGCTTTTGTATGGTGTCTTGTGACTCGCCTGTGACAACCGTGATCATGTAGTCACATTTGCACAACGATGTCGATCTTCACTTGGGTGTCGTGCTGCAGCACGCTGTGAAATGCAGGTGCCTCAAGGCACGGCAGCTGCCCCCTACGCCACCGCACGCACTGAGGCGCCCATGCAAGCAGCAATACGGTAAAAGCTGCTCCTGTTGCAGCATCCATCCCGTTCCGTGGCAGTGCGCCAGAGAGCTATCGGCGTCAGCCATGAGCGGACGTGCCATCATCACCATATGGGCCTGCCAAGCCATCTCGCCCATTGTGAGAAGGTATCGGGCCACTGCATTACCAGCCATGGGTGGGCGGGCACACGCATGCGGGTAGGCAGGCAGGAGCGCAGCCTGTGCTGTGCTGCTGGGCATGCGCATATGCGACCTGGACCCTGCCTTGGGCGCGAAACCACCAAGCAAGGTCAGCAGATTTCGTTACCGCACAACCGCCCCAGCAGTACACCACACATCCCTTGGCCCCTTGGCAGTGCGCAACATGACCCTGAGCTGCTGCCTGCAGTACTGACGATGAGGGCCCGGCGTCCATCCATTGGATTGCTCGGCTGTGCCCTGTTGCTCAGGTCTCGCTCCAGCGTGAGAGACTGGCGCTCCAGCGCATGTGACGGCGCGATCGGCCTGCCAAGCCATCTCGCGCTTTGCTCACCTGGTAACGATGCGATTATGCCAATCACAGCGGCCCGTGGCTGAAACACAAGTGCACGCGCAGCCATTTGTAGCCTGTGCATGCGCATGCAAGGGTTGTCGGTGGGGAGTACGGGGGCGGCGCTGGCGTGGCTCAGCATACAGACGTTGGCACCAAAACTGGTACCCACTTTGTGCACACTCATGTGCAACAGATGGTCTAGACTAGTTCCAATTCACTGCTTGGGAGCGGCAGCATGTGTGTGTGTGACTTTGTGAGGTGCATCGGTCTTACAGCACCATGTAACACTGCCAGCTGCAGTACGGCTAGAGCGTATTGCACCTGGCAGAAAGTCATGGTGCAGGACTGTGAATACCATATTCGTGCAGCAGTTGATATCTGGGCGCTCAGTTAAATGGAATGTGGTCACAGGGATGCCTTGCAGAGGTGCACAGGGTTGTATGAACACGCGGGGAGTGGGCTGTGTGCGAACGGGCGTTCACGCTCTCTTGCAGCCCAACCATGCCATGTCTCGTTCAACACGCCAATGACGACTCACACAACACACAATAACTTTCGTGTGAATTGGTTCGGCAGTGCTGGGAGGTTCGTGCCCTGGCCACTCAGTGTTTGCACGCAGAGGAGCAGCATCAAGCCAGGTGGGCCGCTCAAAACCCTGAAGAAAGTGGTGCGTGGTGCCTCAGTAACAAGCTTGGGTATCAGCTATGTTGCCAGCTCCAAGTTTACAGTGAAGGCGTGCTCAAGGCACATTTGTACACCCACACACAACGCAAACGGGAGGCGGAGCATCAAAACCCAACCGGGGTGGCTGCACGCTGCAACCCACTATCGTACGTGCCACCAAGCTGTACCTTACAACACTGCAAACGCCATGTGATCTACACCTATCCACTGATGTCTACCAAAAGCAAGCAGAATTGCTGTGGTCAGTTGGGGCAAGTCTGGAGGTTGGATTGCGGCTGGGATGGAAAGCTCAATTGCACTCCTTCACTTGCTCTAATGCAGCAGGCAACCACGGAAGCCACGATAAAAACTGCCACCCGGGCTACTCTGGTCACCTACTCGTTCACACTGTCATACCGGGTGTCACACAGTTATCAAGCCCCAGTTTGCCGTAACCTGAACTTATACCGGGAGTTGTAGGCACCTGACTGTGTTTGCTGCGTCTTCCCCAACTCTCACAACAGCCTGGGCTTATGGCACAACTCCTGCATGTGCTTGTCCTGGCTTCGCTAGCTGGCGCTATGGTGCAGCCATGCGTGGCGATACACATAGACTTTGTGGACAAGGTCCTGAGCTCTGCAAAGGGGTCTATGTCGCTCTGTCAACAGCAACGCCTGGAGCACGTGAAGGAGAAGCTGGAAGAGTACAAAACCAAAGAGATGTATGGCCAGTTGGGGACCACCACCGATGGCACCAAGCTGAACCTCATGATGCAGCTCTTCACGTTTCCGGTGGGGCGGTACTCCAGTGTGCACCCACTGCTCCTGAGCTGGCGAGAGGATGAGCTCGCCAACACGATACAAATCAACATCCTAAACCCAAACGTTCATAAGGCCTACCTCCTATACGAGGAAGAAGAATTCACAAAGCTGCCGGACACATGGTGTATTGTGGACCCACACAAGAAGATAAACCTTGTTAAGACGCCAAACTTCACGTACAAGGTGGCGTTTGACATGATGAACACGTTCAAGGGGATACCGACCCTCATGATCCATTCGGACTGCTTTATGGGACCTGGCTTTCAAAACATAGGAAGCCTTGTGAAAGAGAAGCAGGTCATTTCTCTATCACGACACACTTTCTGTCCAAACGACCACAACCAATGCACCGAGTACAACGGCAGTCACGACGCGTTCATCTTTATGCCGCCAATTCCTGAGCAGCTCATCGAAAGGGTGAACTACCGGCCAAACATGTGGTAAGTGGGCTGCAACCTGCATGTCAAGGAGCAGCTGATTGCATTTTACGTGCAAGCGGCTGGCAAGCGCTGCCTGTCTGTCTGCCAGCGCACAGCATGATGTTGCAGCTCGTTACTGTGACAACGCCGTTCAACAGCTACTTTCACCACCATCGTTATGGGGTTGAACCTCTGGACACAGAGATGCAGCTCCTGCCAGCATGTGCTTTGGCATGCTGGGTGCGTGAGGCCAACGCATATGTACGTGGGCTCAGACCCAGTCCATCAGGACGCCAATGTTTTCTAATTGTAGGCAGGTGTAGGCCGCGATGTTGTGCATGCTGTAGTTTGGCGTGTGTCAGCGCGGCTTGGTCATCCCCAGTGGTGTTGCACGTTGCACAGGGGCTCAGAAGCGTACCTCATATGGCTGCTGAAGAAGTGGATGAACTGGGAGGTTCTCAACTACTGTGAGGATATGAGGATATACCACAACCACTGGTGAGTTTACCCACCTCATATCTTCTGCCGTTTAACTGCTCAGCACAGGGCACTCCGGAGCATCCACGCCGTGCAACACTCAGGCTCGACACACCATTTGTGATACACCTACACCTGCACCAATCACTGCTGAGTGCTGGAAGCAAGGAGTGACAGCACTGCTGCAGCTGCGGAACGCTTGTGGCCGGTCTTGCAAAACCACCTGCCGTCAGCGCCGTCAGCCCTGAGTGAGGACACTTGGGAGTTGGGGCGTGGCGCCACGCCCCAACTCCCAATCGTGCACATGTCCAATCCTAAGGCTGAGGCTGGAAAGAAGTGATGCAATGCAAGGCAGTCCACCGTCTACGCATGCTTGCACTTTCTCGTTTACAGTGCGCGCGTATGTGTGTGCGTTGCCCGGACATCTACCTACCGGAAGTGTCCGCATTCTGTACCATGCCCAATCCTCAAGAACTTTGCATGTGCCGCTGCCTCCTGCCTCCCCCGTCCTCCTGGGGCACCTGCCTGCAGCGTGGCAATCCGCCCAAACGTCACCCAGGAAGTCTTCCACAGGGACAAATGGGATGGAGCGCTGCCGATCCGGCGGGAGAAATGGTAGTGGAGCGCCGCTAGTCGCCGAGGGTGAGGCTGCAGCGCCGCAGCCACACGCATGCTTTGTGGGGAGGCATCCGTGCGATTGGTCATGCGCACGCACGCGCTGCTGCAGCAGCACGCGCACCAACAGCGTGTATCCGTTGACGGATGAGATGTAGCGCCACTGGCTGTTTAGCGCCGTGCTCACGGTCATAACTCAAATAAGCCAATGTGTGAGCATGTCTGCCTGCGTGTGCGCGCGCGGACCATGAAGGTTACTGCCAAGTGTTTGGGGTGCTGCTTATGCCGCGGCACCCCTCGGTTGCCAGGCCGTAAACAGGGAAATGCTAGCGCAGTTCCTGTAGCCTCGGCCCACGATTGTGTGGTGTTATCAAAGTATTGATGGTGGTGGTGCCGGGCGGGGGGGGGTGGCGGTGGACAGCATACTGTATGGTGTGCGTGTGTGTGTGTGTGTGTGATTGTAAGGCGGGCCCGTCAGCGTGCCAAGCAGCACGCTGCACGTGAACTGGCATGGCAAGAGGGTTTATCGTTGCGTGCTGCTGCTTGCTGCAAGGGTTGCGTGCTGCTGCTTGCTGCGTGCTGCTGCTTGCTGCAAGGGTTTCCATGTACTGTACACGCTCTTTTAGGCCCGACACGCGACCATGCTCGCTCGCTTGCGTTTCCGAAAAAAATGTTGTTTCTGAGCAAGCCCCCCCCCTCCCCGCAGGATTATGCTGGGATTAGGTGTGGTTTCTGGTTCGATTTGCATTTGTGGAACAGGGATTTTGACCAGGTTAGGTTTGGAAATCCTGATCCTAACCTGGTCAAAATCAGATTTCAACCCACTTGTGAATTGACCCCTATGTCATTGCAGTGCTGCAGTGCTGGATGTGTACGTGCGTGTGCGTGTGTGGTGTGTGTGTGTGTCAACGGGCGGCGCTCTCACTGCAGGCTCCTCCGCTGGTCCATTGGCACGTTGCCGCCGCATATGCGTGCGTGTGTGTGTGTGCGCGCGTTTTGCATGTCCTGACCGTTCGCTTCCACCGACTCCCGTGTGGCTCGCTCCTGGCTGCACTGCATGGCTGCACTGCGGTGGTGCAGCAGAGTGCATCGCCTTTGGTGTGCACAACATAGTTTGCTGCTTGCCACATTTGCAATGATTGGGTTGTTGTGGGCAAGGCATCGTGTGCTGTGGCATTGCAGCGCTGTGGAGCTAGCTGGCTGTGAGGTTTGCAACTGAGGTGTGATGCTGTTCATGCGCAAGACACACCATGCACCAAGGCCGCTTGGTACCGCGCTTGATACCCCTGTGTTGACTGTACCCCACCTTGGGGGCAAAAGTTGTGAGTACGAGTTTCCAGTGTTGGCCCCCACCCGGGCCGTCGTGCTTGGTGGTTGCACCGTTTGCGCAATAGCAGGGCTTTCGACTCGCTTCGGAGTAGCATGCTGTACTCGAGTTACTGCGTACCGTAGTGTACTGTGGTCTTACGAATCCGCTGCATTCCGCCTGCCTGGACCGCCACACGTATCGGTCGCCGCCCGCAGTTGTGCGGTTCAGGTACAGCATGCAAGCCTCGCACCTCTCACCACGTTTACCCCTCCAGCGCAACATACCTCGGGTGCCTGGCTCGCACCACAGCATCACTGCCCCGCCCTCTGCGGTTTCTCATGCTGTCCCTCGCTTTCATTCGCTTCGTTCTTTCATTCCAATGTACGATTACACACCAGTAATCGAGTCTGCTGCTCAAGAAATGCGATCATGATCAAGCCCGCGCGCGACGACGCTACTTGGCGATGCGTGCATGTGCGTGTTGCCGACCTCGGCGGTGGGCGAGCGCAGCGCATCCTCGCGGGCTTTGCTCGGCGCTTTCAAGGCTTGGGCATGCACGGATGTCTCAACACCTCAACGCCTGAATACAGCGCTGACTCCTTGCGCCACAAGGATGTGATCATTGCAGCCATAGGTCCGTATGCTGTCCCGCTCGGTAGTTGCGTTGGTGTTTCGGTGAGTTTGGTTGTTTAAGGGCCAATCCCAGAGGGCTCCTGGTTTGACATGCATGGACACATGTACCGTATGAAGCATGATGTGCAAATGAACTGTGTGGCATCCATGGTCTTGTCGTGACTGCAAGCGGGTCGCTTTGCCACGAATGCTGCTGTAATTCAGAGCCTGTGAGGGCGGGTTACCTCTGCTGCCGCGCAGCCCAATATGCCGCCAGCAGGTGTCCAAGGGCCTGACCGCCTACACGCACTGAAGCAGATGCAGCCTCAAGTGCCTGGCCGCGTGCACTTGGCTTCCGTGGCTTACTGCACGGATTTTTCAATAAACGCTGCTGTGCAGTGCTGTACTGTGGAGACCACCACCGACGTCAACGCTGCCCTCAGCCCGTCGCAAACTGGCATGCGTTGCAGCGGTCATGTCAGCCCTGCAGCCATCTCTGCCCCTAGAACACACCCTTCCTTCATGCACTGGTGATGTGCGGGGCTGCGGGACAATGCAGTCCATGCCTGTTGGTACTTGATACATGGCAGTTGGCACATCATGAATGCAATGGGTCTGGTATCCCCAACTGCCTTTGGGGATACCAGACCCATCGCAGCACCCCATACCTTAAGCACCAGGCAGGCTCAGCTGTACATCATTCGGTGGTCCTCGTTGTACATCGCTACCACTCAACTGGATGTGTGGTGCCAACGCTGTCGTTTCCTGGCTGGCCGCTGCGTGTCATGTCGATCAGAGGTGGGTTCCGCGGTGAACTTGCTCCTGCCTCCACCTGTTGCTGGCCAGACAACGCTGCCAAAGGCTGCTGTGCGCATTGAGATGGTGCGGTGCGAGGGTGACTGCCTGAGCTCATACGAGGCGTGGTCGGTCTGCTGAGCTTGCCCCGCTGCTCCTATCCGCCCAAGCCAGCTTGCCTGCTTGTCACTGTGCAGCAAGCAATCTCTGCAAGGCCACGTCTGGCGTGTTGCCAAGGACCAAACTCTCAGCAACCTTGAGATCACATGGAGGTTGAAACGCCACCAGGCTTCCACAGTCCCGATAAACAGTATCTGCGCCGTGCTGTCGACCAAGGTCCACTATGACCATGGCCTGGCATATTGATCAATGCCATGACATGCGCCGGCAGGCCTCTACAACATATTATCTCAATACACGACAAAACCGCACATGCACATGGGAAGGGCCAGCAAGGGAGGGGTGAGAAGCAGCTGCTCAAGGCAAATCGACTCACGGGATAGGATCGGATCATCCACGAGAGCACCGCCCAGCAAAAAATGGGAGAGGGGGGACGATCGCACGTCCAGCAATACCATACACCAGCATTGCTCTGAACAGCCTTCTCCAGATCTGTCTCGTCAAAATGGCAGCAGGCTGAGTTGGAAAGGGGAGCGTGCATTCAAACAGTCATCACAGGGGGGGAGGGGGCGAGGTAGAGGGAGGGGAAGCGGCCTCCTCATCCATGTGACACACGTCACAATCACCACCACCAAAACGCACTGTGGGTGGCAACAGGGAAAAAAATAGGAACCAAACTCCTCTCGTTGTTCATGGTGATCAGGTCCATCTCCGGATTGTCATCATCCCACAAATGCTACAACAGGGCCGTTACATCAGTAGTGATACAAAAGGCGGGCGCGCAGCTTGACCGGTGGCTACACCATTTGCGTCAGGTCGCACATACGCTTGACACGCACATCAAGGGGCCAGCGCTGCACACCCGCCACCAGCCACACGCCTGCAGGGCTCCCCGGGGCCCATACACCTAATCACCTGCCAACAAGGCTCTGGGTAGCAGGACTGCGCAAACAAAGCCTCACAGCGTCTGGTACAGGTCAGGTCAAGTCACACCCCGGTGGCCGTCCACAACCCGGATCAGCACACCACCACTCCAAACGTCAATCCAAGTCAGCGTCATGGGATAGCAGGGTCATCGAGCAACACAACGCAGGGGGAATGAGCACCACAACAAGAAAGCACACTCCAAAACACAGTAGCAGTAGCAGCAGCAGCAAATCAACACATGAGCTTGAGCCCCGGCCGGCATTTGGCGGGGGTGCAAATGATGATGATATGATGATTCCAGCAACACCCGGCGAGCAGAGGACTGGACTGCGAACAAAACGCATACCGCAGGCTGCACTAGGCTGCCGAAAGGTTGTGGATGGACAACACACAGCCGCCAGCACAAGCCTCGCTCGGCCCTGCGGCAGTGCTGGACGGTAGCCATACCGCGCCAGTCGCACCACACAGCAGCAGCGTGCGGTAGGCGTAATCAGGCCGCCAGCAAAGCAACACCACACGCACAAATCTGCGCTATTGGGCTTGACACAATCCTGGTCGCCGCTCGCATCCTCCTGGGCAGACACCTTACTGCGTCGTTAGCGATCCACGTGTAGCAGAGGCTCAGGCGGGCGACGTCGTCCAGCCAGTCGCGCTTTCAACCAAAGAGCCTTGGGCTGCTGCCGTGTACCGTTTACCGCTCGTAGTAGGGGCCGAGGCCCTTGACGGCCAGGCCGGGCACACCCCATGGCCGCTTGTCGGCGTCCTTGTCGCAGAACTCTGCCGGCGCGTAGACGACGCAGGTGCGGCTGGGCGCGTAGACGAGGAAGGACGAGGGGCGGTTGTCGTGGTTGTGGTTACCGGCCTCAAACGTCACGTCGCTGTCCTTGGTGACGTTGCGGTAGCCCCCAAATGTCTCCTCGTCGCTCGACAGCACCACCTGCACACGCACACACGCACAGCGACACACAAGCGCAAGCACCCATAGGGTCAGCAACACACCTGCACACAAATTTCACAACCAACACACCTACACGTGCACGCTTGTTTTCCCAGGCAAACAAGGCGCTTGCAGGTGCAGGGGTGTAAGTGGGTGACGCTATCATGGGGGAGCCGCCAAGGCGTGGGGGCCACCAGGGCATGTGAAGGGCGCAGCAGTGTGGTCAGGAGGTCCCCCCGCGGACAATGCCATTCGTAGGGCACCCCAGCGCCGACTCAAAGGTCGGTGGCTGCCTCAAACATGTACAGTCAGGCGGGTGCTGCAGGCGCTTGCCTTGTATGGCCCGTTCTTGAGGCAGCCGACGCGGTAATCGGTGTACGAATTGGTGGGGTGGAAGTTGAAGACGAAGACCAGGTCGCCGCGCTCAAACACCAGCATCTTGTCGGCCTCGTCCTTGCGGCTGATGTACGTGTGCGGCGCGCTCAGGTAGCCAAACGCCTGCAGCGCACAACACAGCATGCACACGCACACACTTCAACGGCTCGTCGTGCGGTTTGTCACAGTACACTCACTCCGCTTCGGGCGCAACCCCTACTCGTTCTGCTGTGCACCACACTCCACCACACGACGGCACAGCCACAGGTACAAGCATCCGCTCACACGTCCCAGTCCACCGCGTACAGCGCGACCCAGCACCAAGCAACGTGAGGACACGTGGGCCGACCCCACACCCACCCGTCAACCCATGCACGCATTGCCTGCCGGCTGCCACACAAGGACGTCTTGATCGCCCTTGTTATGCGTCTACCGCATGCGAGTGCGTGGAGTGCGCACCTTGTCTAGGTGGATCATGGCGCGGTCGTACGCATTGAGCAGCTTGTACTTGAGGTTCTCAGCGTCGCAGATGTCCCAGCGGCGGCGGCACTTGTCGAACGAGCCGCCGTTGCCCGGCACCAGCGCGCCGGTGGAGGGGTCTGCGAGAGAG
>BDDA01000705.1:19623-45246 GCA_001662385.1 Chlamydomonas asymmetrica
CTTCCAAACACATCAGCTGGCCACTACCTACTGCCACTGGCCTACTACTCACTGATGGAGTCGACGCGGGGGAAGTCAATCCACTCGGGGTGGCCGAACTCGTTGCCCATGAAGTTGAGGTAGGACTCGCCGCCCAGGCCGATGGTCACCAGACGGATCATCTTGTGCAGCGCCATGCCGCGGTCCACCACCATGCTCTGCGGGCCGTACCCGGGGAGGGCCTGACAGGGGAGGGGAGAGGGAAGGAGCAGCAGGGCTTAAGAACGTGGGGTGGGCATTGCCGAGATAACAGCCATCAGGCATCGAGACCGACTACGCAGAAGAGCCAGCAAGGCGCACGCCCACGCCACGCGCATGGAGTGTAAGCCACAGCATGCCGGATGCTCGCCCGTTTCAGTACACCACCTGACATCATGCATTATCCATGCTGCTGGTGTGTCCATCGCGCACGCGTAATGCGCGATGACCCACAACGCAAGCACACTCGCATCACCGCTGCCTCTCGCTGTTGCTGCTGGACGCTACCTGGCCATCCCCATGACTGCCACACAAGCACACACTGAGGCCAGCTGCCCGCTGCCGGCGGGACATTCACGCACGCACGCACGCGGGGAGGCGGGCGGGGGACGGGGGTCAGGCATGCAGCTCTCTCTGGCCTCTCTCTCAGTCAGTCAGCCCCAGCGTGCCTCACCATGAAGTCGTACATGTCCTTGTCCATGAGCCAGAAGGCAATGGTCTTGTCGCCCACCAGCGCCTGGTCGTGGCTCTCAGCGTACGCCACGCACTTCTCAGCGTACCTGCAGCGTCATGTCATGTGAGAGCACACCCGCAGCGTGAGGATGCCGCGCAGTACCAGCCGTGCATGATCTTCTTCCCTCCCAGACGACACAACACACAGCAGCCGGCGCGTGGAAGTCAGGCGCGTGTGCATGTGCATGTCTGGGTTGCCCGGGACCTCGCATCCCGACGGCAACGGCAGTGCTGCACGTATGCATGGCGTGTCCTGTCGAGTCCTCCCCTGCTGCGCTGGCCCACCGATGTTCTCCAGCCTACCTGCGGTTGGTGAGCGTGTGCGCGATGTTGCCCATGTTCCACTGGAAGTCGTTGAGCTTGGTCATGATCTCAATCCACTTGTCGGCGATGGCCATGTTGAGGCGGTAGTCAAAGCCCACGCCGCCCTCCTGCCACGGCCGGCAGAACGCGGGCATGCCCGACACATCCTCACCTGCGCACGCCAACACGACACCGCACGCGGCAGAATCAAGGATTGAGCGCAGCAGCAGGGGTTGAGCGCCACAGCAAGGGTCAAGCGAGAAAGAGGCACCAAACACCGCACACAATGTCCCTGACACACGGGACCACCGCCACTTGCAGGATCGGCAGGTTCTGGAACGCATGGCCCATCCCCTCCCCACCACCACCAGTCCCGCCGCTGCCCCTGCTGCTGCGCCGCTCTCACCGATGGTGATGCAGTTGGGGAAGAGGTCGTGCAGCAGGTTGTTGACCAGCATCATGTACACCACGGCGTCCACATCCGTGTTCATGCCAAAGTACTCGTCGTAGCCACCTGCAGTGGGTCAGTGAGAGTGGTAGTAGAGGCAGGGAGGGAGGCAAGGGGGCGTCAGTCAGCAGGCTCAAGCCAGGGCGGCGGGGTCAAGAGTCGTGGTGCAAGGAAAGCGCGTGTCGCTCAGTGCGCATGTAGCACCGTAGGCACATCAGTCAGGTGCATTGCAGCACACGCGCCACGTCACGCGTGGGTGAGCAACCGCGGTGCGCGCAGCGCCGCAAGGAGCCTAAGCCCCCTCCGCCAGACGGCTGATAAGAGCGCGTCAGGAATACGTGTGCTGGAGGGTTTTGTGCTAATAAGATGCACGTGTATGTGCGGGAGAGGAGTGTATGTCGATGATTGCGATGCATGGATCGTCCTGAGAAGTGAGTGGCTGGTATGTGTCGAAATCGATCCTAGTAGTTGGGTCTTGGGCCTGACACAACAGATGAATTGATCTTGTAGCTGCTTTGCCTAGCCAGCTGTGCCTGAAAATTCCTGGCCTGCACCGCATCAGCGTGCGGTCCTACCCTGCTGCCTTACCCTGCTGCCCGGCCGCGCTGGTGAGCCCCCGGCAGCACGCTGGCCGCAACCACCCACCCCCACCAGCCCCGGCGCCGCACCTGTGAAGGTGTACTGCAGGCCGTGGTGGTGGTACATCATGCTCGTCACGCCGTCAAAGCGGTAGCCGTCAAACTTGTACTCGTCCATCCACCAGCGCGCATTGGACAGCAGGAAGCGCAGCGTCTCCCAGTTGCCTGCATCAGGACGGAGCGGAAGCGCAGCGGGTGCAGCAGGCCCATGCATGCATGTCAGCATGTGTGAGCTGGGACTGCACAGGTAACGCATGACCAGCAGCAGCAGCAGCCATGCTTTTGAGGGATGTCGGCAACGCATGTCGGCTGCTTTCGGGTGCCTTGACCGTGAAACGTGTGCATTATGCATGTGTGCGAGTAGGGAGGCAAAAGGCCTCCGCCTCTCGCCCCTCCCCCACATGCTGGCGCAGCGGCCCTCCGGCGCCAGTGCGCATGCTGTGTCGACACCAACGATTCCAACTAGGCATTTTGCAGTCCGCCAAAGCGGACGCGCTGAGAAACGGCCAAGAGCCGCAGTGTCCAGCACCTCGTGCCCTATGCCCTGCCGCCGCTTCTCTTTATCTGTTCTTCTCTTCTTTCTTTCAACTGTTCCCAGGCAGTGCGGTGCGTGGTGGCAGGAGCGGGGCAGCGGGGTGTGGTCCACGCAGGCACGCACCGTAGTTGAAGCAGCGCGAGTCCCACATCCAGTGGTTGCCGCGCGGCCCCGAGTGGAAGTACATGGCATCGGTGCCGTCAAACATGTTGATGCCGTCGTTGGTGTTCTTGGACGCGTGGCTGTGCACGATGTCCATCAGCACCACCAGGCCCAGGCGATGCGCCTCATCGATCATGGCCTTCAGCTCGTCCGGCGTGCCAAAGCGGCTGCTGGCCTGCGCGCACAAGAAGCGTGGCGGCGTGTACATACGCAGCGAGGCTTGAGAGATGCGTGTGCTTTGGGACGGCGCACGGTGGCGGGAAACATGCCAGGCCCATGCATGCATGCACATTCCTCCAGCACACATGCATGCCCATGGCACTTATTACTTATATGCCTGAAAGGGCAACCCCAATCCCATGCGATGGGTTGGTGCTTCATCCCAACCTTCCACCCGCCCACCATGCCTCCTGTGCTTGCTCCCACCCCGCACGGCTGGACGCTGCCGCTCATCAGCCTGTGCATGCCACGATTCCCGCCACGATGTGTGTTTAGAGTTGTTTGGTTCCCGTGGGGCCATGCAGTGTGCTTTCTGTGAGGCCACACAGTGTGCACGCATATGACGACGCACACTGCATGTGTGTGCGGTTAGGGCTGCCATGCCCGCGCCCAGGCAGGCCCAGCAAGCCAGTAACCCACCCCGAAGAAGCTGGTGACGTGGTACCCGAAGGAGCCGTAGTAGGCGTGCTCCTGGATGGCCATGATCTGGATGGCGTTGTAGCCCAGCGAGCGGATGCGCGGCAGCATGTCGGCCTTGAACTCCAGGTAGGAGTTCACCTTGGGCTCAGCAGAGCTCATGCCCACGTGGCACTCGTAGATGCGCAGCGCGCGCGGGCTGCAGAGAGGGAGAGAGGCAGGGAAGAGGGGAAGAGAGGCGGGGGGGTGGCATGAGCCATGAGCGACAGGCAGGGATGCGGGACACACCTGTAGCGTGGGACTCGTGGCAACGGGGGTCCAGCACGGTTAGATGGCGTCTGACATGATGTTGACGTGGTGCACGTATGCTGTCTGCCAACAAACTGCCAATTACGCCAGGGACTGGTGCCGGCAAGGACATCTAGCATGACCTTGGTTTGCTCGTGCATGCGGTGGCCCAGTTCAGCGCAAGGAGCGCAGTGTGCTGGTGCCGGCACAGGTGCTGGCACGGCGTGCTGCTCAGGTGTGGTCGGACCGCGTGCGCGTGTGTCTCCTACAGCTCCCGCCACACGCACGCCGCTGAGGCACGTTGCACACGCAAGCTGCAGGTAGCAAGCGCTCAGCCTATCTTATCTGCTCTTCAAACCATCAGCTTACACCATTAGCTTACACCATTAGCTTCACTGTGATGCCATGCACGCTGGTCACTGCGCGTGCAGTGCAGTCGGCCCCTTCTGCCGCATGGCCTGCTAGGTGCAGGTCCAGACATGCCGCTCCCGCTGCAGTCTGCAGCACGGTGGCCCGTGCAACACACCCGTGCCACGTGACGGGGGCAGCAGCGAACATTGCCGCTGCCAGCAGCACAGCATGCATGCATACATAACGCAGTCACGCAGCTGCGGCCAAGTCAAGACAGGCAATAACGCAGCACAAGCGTGTGTCAGTCAGGGTGGCTGCTTACACAGGCGGGCGGGGGTACTTGAACGTGTAGTTCTTCTCCGGGTCCAGCACGCCCGGCTTGCTCTTGCCCGCTGGGGGCTCGTAGTACACACCGTTGTACTGCACCTCGTTCCACTCCTGGGTGGCCCACTTGATCCAGGCGGGGATGCGCTCCACCCACTCGCCCCAAGACGTCTCCAGCCGCACCTTGATCTTCGTCCTGTTGAGCAACAGCACGAGCACGCGCACGCGCACACACACACGTATGATGCACGATGCCGCGCCGCGGGCAGCTGAGAGGTCAGCAGGTGCAAGGGGCCTTTGGCAAATGTGCGACCCTAACAGGGCGGAGTGCGGAACCAGAACGTGCACAACCACGACCGCACGACCACCGAGCGCTAAGAGGAAGAGTGGTTAGGTGCTGTCGTGCATCGACGGCGGAGCACACACACGTTGCGCGCCATGACAGGTGCCACAGCTGGGCATGTGCTGATGATCAGGAGGGCTTCATGAGCGGCCGGTCCACAAGCCCAGCTTGCAGTTCTCACGTCAAGTTGGCATTGCATATACCAGCACACCGTATGTGCACGCATGTAGAAAAACGTGCTACCGTGGACTGTGCACCTGTGCGTAGGTGTGCATGTGTGTGTCAGCATGCGCATGCGTATGCATATACCATGGCATACATGGCCGCTCATGCATGTGTGTGATGAGGGCAATGAAATCTGCGCCAATGCCTGCCACATCTGCTGCTGCACTCGTCACTGCTTCGCCATGGTGGGTGAGGCGCAGCAAACAGGCCCCAAAGCATGTGCACACACCGCCAGGGTGAGGTCAGGCAAAAGACTATTCACTTGAGCTTGGTTCTGGGCACGGTGTGTACCCGGACTGCTGTGCGCAGTGACGCACCTGTGGGGAATGGCCGAAGCGCCGTCAGGCTGGTCTGGCAAGAACAGCTCCCAGGTGCCAAAAGGGTTCTTGGCCGCCCAGTGCTCCGTCTTGGGGCTCCAGTTGTTGAACTCACCCACAAGCGCAAGCGCCTGCAAGCGGACGTGCAGGCGTACAACGTTTGCATGTTGTTCGAAAAACACTAGCCTCTCAAAAAGCCTCCCAAAACGCTCAAGAGCTCCAGGTGTTTGTGAACATAAGTCATCGAACTCACTTTGGCACCTGGCGCCCACTCACGGTACCAGATGCCCGTCTTGCCCTGGTGCTCGCCGCGGTTCAGGCCATAGAACTTGTACCCTGCAAGTAGTAGCCACGGCAGGTACATAAGCCTCACTCCTTGGACATTCTATGCAAGCGGGCGCGAGTGGGCACCAGAACCGGGCGTGGCTGGGGATCAACAGCCTCGATGCGCATCCGAGATATCAACCCTTACCACTCACCCTGGCTGAACTTCTCCATGCCGCCCTCGTTCTGGTCAATAGCACCCCTAATGTTGCGGAAGGTGTTCCAACGGTACTGTGATTAGCACAACACACACACGCACCGAACATGACTGTTGGCAACAATTTAGCGCTACTCCCAACGCCGGGAGTGACTGAGGCAGCTTGCCCTGCCCGTGGCTAGAAGCAAGGGGCATCCCAGCACAACATGGCGGGGCTGACACGGCCCTTGGTGCACAGCTTTACCTTGAAGTGCTCCGCTGACTTCCACAGCGTGTTATCCCATTTGAAGCACTCAGTGCCATCGTGGTTGGGAATCGGAGAGATGGCACCGTACTCGTCCTCAAACGGCACATCCTCCACTGGCACCTGAATGGCAGGGGACCAGTAATCTGGCCAGCTGACACCCTCAGGCTGCAGCTCATTAGGGTCCTCCAGGGCTACACTGGCACTGCTGGTGTCGTTCAGGACGCCGTTTTCCTCGAGCGTCTTACGCAGCAGCTCGTTCTCCTGGCGCAAGATCTCGAGCGCTGAAACCTTGCGCTCGGCGCATACGGGCTGACTGAGGGGGCGCGCGACTGCGTTATGTAAAGGTGGATGCAGTCGGGTGAGTCTTTGATCCAGCTGCAACCCATCAACCACAACAGCAGCAAAACAGCGAGTGACCAAGTACCTTTGCCGAGCCTGTGAGTAACGGGAGTCCTGTTAAGCGCCTGCCTGCCTTGCTGCAACCCAGCGCTCCTGGGTAGAGTGTGGGAGTGCATGGCTGGCGTTGAGGGGGGTCCTCGATTGTCTGGATAAGAGAAGGCTTTCTATCGTAAAGTTGCGTGGCAAGCGGCAGCAAGTGTCACGCTACACAAAGCTTAGCGAGCAATGACCTCCGAACGAGGGTGGCACCGCGAGGTGCTTGATGCGTCGCTGGGAGCTTTTCAGCAAACCCAACAGAAAGAAGGGCTTGAGGGTGTTGGTAAGCCTAGAAACAGAGCTCAGTGGACACAAGTCCAGCAAGGCTGCTCAACGTGGCTTATGGTGCTGCTCCTCTAGCGATGCGGCTTTAAGCACAGTCCTGAATTGACATGGTAACGGGCGGGGGCGAGACCAAAGGTTCGGTTTAGGTTCGCATTTTTCCGGACAAGATGTGAGGACTGGGCAGCTAAACAGTTGAGAACGCGAAAAAGGCACTGCCTTTTGATAATCTGGCAATATGCTGAGGGTCTTGTTTGGACTTTCACGCGTTGGAGCTTTCCTGCTGCAGGCCTTGGAATGGTATCTACGACAAGCAGGGAACAACCTGTCACTGGCGAGTACTTCAAGGTCTGCGTAGGCAACGCTACTGCTTGAAACGCTGCAAGCCTGAGGTCGCATACAAAGCATGCAGCTTGGCAAGAGCTGGCGCAAAGGTTGAGGCCCGCCTAACCAAGCCAGAACTCTGCCCGACTTGCATATGCAGTTCTGTCCCTGACATGCTCATATCATGTCTGTGGAGGCACGGAGACCTTGATGGGGTGCACGTGGACCGGTCACCTCCTGCATGGAAATTGGGCCGGCCCGTTTCATGTCATGGTTTCGCTACCGCAGTGCTGCACGACTGTAATTGTGTGCTTAAGCCACTGTGGTCAGCTTTCCATCCACCCTTGCAGCTCTTTACAACCCCAGGTGTATGTCCTGCTGTATATGACTACGCAGCTTGCAAAGTCACGCTTGCACGAACTGTATTTAGACCTTTGACCATGCCCGCCAAAATCAGCCAGGTTTTATCCCGTTCTTCGGTGTCCCAACGTCAGGCCTATGCACTGCATCTGCACACGGCCCAGCGCACCGCTAGCCGTACCCACACAACTGTTCGAGGACTGCATACGTCAGGAAACGGGCTGACCACACCAGCAAAGCCAGGGCACTCTTTGGTGCTCATCCCTGGCCAGTTAGCTGTCAGCTGTAGGAACAGCTTGCACACCCCGAAGCATAGCAGTTGTCGCCACATTGTACGAGCTGAGCCTCTGGCTAAGCAGGCGACTCTCGTGCCGGACTCTTCATACTCATTCGTGGTTCAAAATCAGGGTGCACTACGCTCTCTGCCCCTCTATGCCGGCGCAGCGGGAGTGGTGGGACTGCTTGCCAACCGGGCCCTGTCAGGAATTGCACCAGTTGTGGACGCAAGCAGCAGTCAGAGCCGCGCGGATGTACTCGGTGAGCAGTCCTGTGGCAGTATGCGTATGCAATGCCTGGACGTTGCACTATGTCGACCATATGTGACACTTGCGCTCTTTGAGCACTGTCAGGTTAGCTGCAGTCTACGCAGACCATCAGAGGCGCTTGTATCATCGGAAGCGCAGCACAGCAAGGTTGGCCCAGGGTTGGGGATGCAAAGCAACTTGCAAGCATAAACTGAAAGTTGCTTTATAACTGCTGTGTTGCAGGTATTGTGCTGTCAGCCGTGCTGCTGTTAACGGGGCTGCAGTGGCTGGCTCTGAAGCCGCGAGTGGTGCCCGCCGTGGACCTGATTGGGGAGGAGGTGCGTAGCTGGCTGCCACAAGGCTTCCCCCTATCCAGTAAGCCGCGCACACGACCACTGGGGCTTGCCTGTTGCTCTGCAACTTCTTATCTCCTGCCTGCGTGCGGCTTGCAGTTCTTGCCTTTGGCAATTTGCCTCGTGCTTGCGGATGCCCCTCGTGGTACATGTTCTGCGGGTTACCCTGCACTATACATCATATCATCCGACAGGGGCAGGATAGCCTGCACCTATGCTGCACGCAAGCGATGGACGTTTGTTCAACTGTCATCAATCATCACACAGCCCGCATACCGACTGGGGTGATTACGAAACCATTTGGGAGCCCCGGCAAACCGCATTCCGCATCCGACCGTTTGCCACTCTTCCGTTAATTTCTGACTGCGCTGCATGTATGTGTGCATGGCACGACCCCCACCCAGATACCAAAGCGCAGTTTGGCGCGCATGGCGGCCTCCCACCCCAGCTATCGCATGAACCAAGCCTACCCCTATTGGGGCGCCGCACATACCCCTGCGTGTTGTGTGTGTGTGTGTGTGTAGCTTGGGCAGAACCATGCATCATGCCATCGATTATCCGGTCCCGCACACACTTGCTCAACCATACCGCCAGTTGCCACACACTTGGGCAGCGGGCAGGCCATGCCACATCCTTCACTTGCCTGGCTCGTGAGTTGTCACGAATGCTCCATGCTTGCTCTCCACGAGAGACTTGCAGACCGCACAGCAGCTGGACCGTACAGCCGCCCTTCAGGCTCCAGACCAGCACCACAGCTGCAGAGCAAGGAACTCTGCAACAGCAAGGAACTCTGCAACAGCAAGGCATTCCACCCAACAGCAAGCGACAGAAGCTCGCAGTGGCGGACCAAATACCGCCAGCAGGATAAGACGCGCGTAGGCCTTGCACTGTGGGCCTCTGGAGCACTCACACCAACTCATACGCTGCACATGCCTGCTCAACCACGTTGGCGTGGACAACACGTTCTGCCTATGAATACACTTATTAATGTACACGATGCGCGTTGTTCCGGCTCCGGGGCGGTGCGGCGTGCTGCCGCAGGTGGACTATGCCAACCCGGACATGAAGCTGCTCAAGGCGGTGGTGGCGGAGGCGCGCTGGGCTAGGGACACCATGTTCGCGGTCACGCGCTGCAAGTGAGCGCCGACCGCCTTGCCATACCACCACCGCCATGCCATGTAGAGTCATCACCGCACTGCCTGTCTGCATAGCACAAGTTTTTCATGCAGGCCCTGAGGGAGTCTCATGCCTGCAGCAGAGGTGGTGCTACTGCACCGTCCACTTACGTAATGGTCATAGCAGCGTTGCTCACTTGGACCTGTGCACTTGCCTGCACTCCTTGTGGCCGCAGGTCGCTGGTTGTGATGTACAACGGGCGCGTGCTGTTCTTCTTTGGCCAAGCGCGCGCTGCATCTGCGCCATCCGCTGCCACTCCAGGTGGGGCCCTGCGGCTGAAAGACCCTGGCATGGATGCGTGCCGGGTGCAGTGATGTAGGGCCCATCAATCAACCACATGCACGCATGCGGCGGCATGTACGTACTGCCAGGCTTGCTATCATCAGCCCCACTGATATGTAAACATCCTACCTAGCATTGTACGGTGTCAACACAAGTGACAGGCTCGGGGACGGGGGGGGGGTACGCGACAGTTGGCTGTCTGCCTGCGAGCCTCTGCCGCTGGCTTACGCACAGATCATCGAGGTCAAGCAAGTTGCGGCATATGGTGATATGGTGAAAGGAAGGGGAGGGGGGGGGAGACTATGACTAGTATGAGGGTTGGCGCAGGTGGGCGGGCATTGTCAGGGAGTGAGCAACGACACACACCGGTGCTGCGCGCACCTGGGCACTGCTTTTCTGACGCCGCATGGGCGCCCATCTCGTACGTTCGCTGCCGCTGCTGCTGCCGGCAGGCGAGATCTGCACGCGCGCCATGCGTGAGGGCCGCGGCGACTACCTGGCCAACCTTGTGCTCTACCCCGGCCGCCCCGAGTTCACCGCGTTCCTGCCAGAGAACACACAGGCACGTGAAGGGCAAGGGGGACACTGTGTAGCCTGAAAGGATGTCAAATTGCACACGCGTGTGCGTGCAAGTTTGCTTGTCGTGGTGATGGTGAGCCATGGGGGTTGCACAGCTGATGACCACGATGGAGCCATTGAAGAGCCACAGATGGACGGCCAGAGGCGTGAACCGTGCCTTGTCCGTGGGCCCCACCTGCCCTGCCGGTATCTGCCCCAGCCTGCCGCGCCCGCTTGCCTGCCTGCCACCGCCACACGCCCTCCCGCTCCCCCCCTTGCCTCCACATCGCACACCGCGTCACACACCTGCCCTGTGCTGCCCTCCACCCTCTGTGCTTGTGGAGCGCATCCATCGTCAGCGCGCCCTACTACCTCCCCCCCCTGCCCAGGCCGCCTGCTCACATGCGATGCATCATGCGTGAGTGCAGCAATACCCATCAGTCATGCTTCAACAACCCCCCTTCGCATGTCCTCCCTGCCACAGAGCTGGTCGCTTGACTGCAAGGGCAGACATTGAATGCTGGTATGGCGTGCACGTGTGCTTCATGATCCTTGTGTTGCAGGGGGTGCTGGTACAACCCATCGGCAACGCTGGCGTGATCGTTGCGGGGACGGACACTGTGCGTGGCTTCAGCCGCGTCGATCAGGCGTGGTTGGCGACGATCGCAGGTAGATGGTGATGGTGGTGTGTTGAGATGAGGGAGACACGTGTTGGGGTGTCGGGAAACATTGTAACGGTGGTGCATGTGTGTTGTGTGCATGGTAATGCTGTGTGCAGATAAGCTGGAGGTGACGCTTCAGGACGCCGGGCCGCTGCCTCAGAGCGGCGTGGGCTTTGCCGGCGCTGGCAGGGCAGCCGGCAGCAAGAAGTGATGCGACGGCACGCATGATACATTGATATTACACCATGCGCGCTGCCTGCCTGCGTGCCCGCCCCAATGTTGGGCTCCAAGGCTCCCCGGCTGACGGGTACTCAGGTTGTAGGTGGTGGTGCGCGGCCGTTGCCTGCCTGCTGTTCTATTCTGGGGATGCTTGCTCACGACACGTTTTGAAGCGGTTGTTAAGGTTTTCTGTGGTGAAGCAGTATTACACATTAATTGAATCCTGCTCAATGCAAGAAGAACCTGCATGCGGATGCATGCAAGGGCTCATTAATCCTGATTGGTTGGTGGCGAGGTGTGCAAGCGTCTTGCACTGTGCAGACGCAGCAAAAGCTTGGTGACAGCTCATGCGGAACGCTTCTGGCCAGGGTAGGGCAAGCCCGCAGCGTCGTTCCAACCACACAGCATTGGATCAGGCATACCCTGGTTGGCACAATGCACAGCATGTGGCTGATGTGGTTGAGACCAACTCGAAGAGGTTCAAGGCAGTTTGCTGCCGTGGGATGGTCGAAATATGTGTGTGTGCAGGCATGTTTACGCTGAACCTTGCGCCCACATGCATCAGGTGTCGCTGAATGATGCATCATCTAACCTCAATCACAAATTGATGTAGTCGTGTCAGCAGCACTTAGCGCACGTCCTGGCCTTGCTGCATGTGGACGGCTGTGGCTGCTTGTACATCAAGCTGCCAGACCTGCCATGGCAGGCCAGGCCAGACCAGACCAGACCAAATGCGGTTTACAGTGTGCATAATTTCGTCGTAGCCTGCGCGCAGGCCATGCCAGCGCTTTTCTTTTCACAGTTTGCATGTAAGTTCACATTGCTCGGGGAACACATATATCAACATGACTATATAGGGATACTGTACTGCTGCACAGGGCGAAGCAGCTAGGAGCGTGGCTACACATGACGCCAACAGCATGCCATGCCGTATGGCTCGAGGAAGGACCCACATGAGGCGCAGATGCAGGCCGACATGGTACTCAACAACGGGCAGCTCATGGCGATGCCCCAGCCGGAGCAAGCCGGAGTGAGGTTGTGCACATGCATGCGAGCGTGTTTGTCTGAGGGCCCTCCAGAGCATATCAACACAGTTGGTTGGGAAGTGCTGGGGTGCAGCATGCGAAACCCTTGACAAACGTCTTGCATTCAAAAATGGTAGCCAGCTTGGTTTGCGCCAAATACGTGGAGCGCACACATCAGGTGCGGAGCCGTGCGTTGTTGCATCTGCAGCATATGCAGTGGCGCTGAAAAGCTGTGCAGAGGCCGCGGTGCATGAACGCAAACTCCATGCTTCGAGCTTGCCAGGTGCAGTGAAAAGTCGGTAGGCTGAATCAAAAGCGGCAGAGTCAGAGGTCGGAATGTGCACCCAGGCGGCGCCGTGCACACGCGCCCGGGGCGGGAAGCATAGGGACAACCCAGCAAAGAAACACCAGTGCCTTGGCGTGGGTTCAGGTGTTACGTGTCCAGGGTGGAAATATGGAGTGCTCTCTGGTATGCTCAGGTTAGAAGTACACCAGTGTCAAGCTCCAGGCTGTCATCGACAGTTGAGCCAAACCACACACCACTGCAGGGGAATGGGACGCACACAGGCCCTGCTTGATGTCCTTTGCTTGAAGGCCTGAGGCACAGGCACGCAGGACAGCAGTACAGGGGAAGGCGACCTGGCGGTGCTATCGGCAAGGGCCGTTAGCCCAGTTGGCATCTCAATAAATGTCCAGACGAGGGACACGAAAGGCACAAGAAGAATCTTTGGAAAAGCAACGCAATCCTTGGAAAGGGGGAGGGGGAGGCTGCACTGCAGGTGGCGCTGCCAGCATGCACAATGTAGCAGCAACAGTAATAGCAGCAGCAACAGCATTAGCAATAGCAGCAGCAGCAATAGCGCCATCTGGGCAGGGGTGCATACGGGATAGGAATGTAGGACCGCAGGCAATGGTAGTACTGTAGGCTGAACAGTGACAGCACGCATGCAGGTGTGCGTGCAGGTGAGGGCAGGGGAAAAGTTGTGCAGGTGAGGGCATTCGGTTGGCCACTATCGCCAACCGGGTCACACCCAGCTCAGCCTCGCAGGATACTGCCTGCTCGGTTGGCCCCCCCTGGTGTGCAGCTGCATGCTGGATCCCCGCACCGAATGGAGATGCGGACAACCTCATAATGAATGAGTGGCGCTGGAACGGGTTAGAAGTCGCCAGTGGGGTGCAAACAAACAGCAGGCCAGAGGCCTGCGAGACGTTGAGACATTGACACAAGTCAGAGCGTGCGTTGGTGTATACGAGCCCCACCCCCTGTAGAGGCTTATGCAACACCTGCTGCCTGGCTTGCGCCGGTTGTGCATGTTCGCGAATGGAAAGGAAAGGATCGAACGTGCCACAGTACGGAGCCATAAGGCGCATGGCGCTGTTGTCATTCCACTCGCTTGGTCTTGCACAGGCGAGCGTGTGTCAGGCCACAACACACACAGAGTGCGTGTTGGAAACTTTTGCTCTCATGGGGCCACGCAGTGTGCATGTGCGTGAGGGTGGAAACTGCACTGCTGGCGAGTGTCAGACGGTGATTGCCATTCTGTGTGCATGGTCAAGCAGCGCATGCCATAGGCAAGCGAGGAGGTGCATCGACGCCAAGGATCTGGGTGTCCATTCAGTGCTGCCATACTGCATCTTGAGCACAACACTGAAATACGCTACGCAAAGATCATTTCCATGCAAGGCTAGGGCAATCCCGTCCTTTGAACATGGAAATCACGCCTTGCCGCAAACGCAACACTCATCTGTCTGTAGACGCAACCATCACACTATCAACACGCATGGAGCCTGCCATGGGCCGGCGCATATACAGGCATACATAAATCGTCCAGTAATTAATCAATCACCGCCCAACAATAACGTACACCGTCGCACCACTGCGGATTGCATCCGACAGGAATGCATCCTGCTGAATGTTGCCAGTTTCCAGGCCACCCAGGTGCTGCTGTTGCTGCTGCTGCTGCTGCTGCTGACTGTAACTGCCTGCCGCTGATGTCCCCATCGACATGGGCCCCAGCCATGAGCTTTCAAGCCCCAATTGGAAGGCGTGGCCGGACGGCCCAGCAGCGGAAAAACTTTCGGGAGAGGCTGGCTGAGAGTGAGAACGGGGGCAGCACAGAGGGCCCTCACCCATGGCATCATACACCTGCTGCTGCTGCTGTAAGACCAGCTCGGTTCCGTCAGGCAGGATGATTGTTTGTGCGTGGTGCATCCCGCTGCTGCTGCCGCCAGATGCTGCTGACGGCATGGATGGTACCGCAGTGAGCTGCCTTACAGGCAGGGGCTGCTGCTGCTGCTGCTGCTGCGGCGGCGGCTGTCGCTGCTGTCGCTGCTGTTGTTGATGTGCTTGGAGGAGGTTCTCGATCCAGGCCCTCTGCACCGGCGCTGCGGTAGATGCCTGCTGCTGGTACTGCTGCGGGCTGCTGTGTTGCGGCTGGGTCGCAACCCGCAGCACGGGTGTGCGACCACCCTCCGCACTGATGCTTGCGGAGTGCGCCACACCCGGTGCCTGCATGTGATACATGGGCTCCAGGGCTCCACAGGAGGACGCCGGCGCAACCATGGCCTGGCTGTTGGGAGACGGCAGTGCCGACATGCGAACCGCGCCCTGCTGTGCGCTGCGCCCCAGGGAGGCCAGGGACGCCAGCTGATCCGCGCTGAAGACCATGGAGACTGGCCCAAGCTCGTTCAGCTGCTGCGGATCGATGACGCGGTACTCGTCGCCGAAGGCGGCTGTTGCCGCTGCTGCGGCGGAGATGCTGCAGCCCGCGCTGCTGGTGGACGTGACCGTTGGGAACTCGTATGTCATACCGGACCTTGCTGACGCGGTGGTGCCTGCTTGGAGGTCCAGCACGACCCTGTCGCTGTTGATTGGGTGGCGCGCACTGAGCGCGAGCGAGGTAACAGGTGCGGAGGGTCCTGGGGCGCACATCAACCGCGTCGCAGCGGCGCTCGCGGCTGTGAAGGTTATGGCTGCACCGTCTGCTGCAGGCGCTGCCAGGGATTGGTGTGCACGCAGCACAACTGCCTGCTGAGGTGGCGTCACGCTGGTCTTCCTGGGCAGGCCGCTGCCCGCGTCAGGTGCCTCGTAGGAGGCAGTCCGCGAAAGCGTCTGTCCTTGGCCGCTGCTCGTCGTGGTTGGGTTGCTCAAGCTGGGCTTCCTGCTTTCTTGCTGCGCCTTGCGCGCCTGCAGCACCGGCCACCACACACGACATCGTGTGAGACACACACACGCATGCGCAATAATTCTAAACACACACATGCGCGCACACACTGACGCTTCGTTGTATGCAACGTTTACAGTCCGCTGCCTCAGGCCACCCAAACCCCCATAGCATGGCAGGTTGGAGCCTGGAGCGCTACAGACTTGTTTGTGGCGTGAATCGGTAAAAGGAGCAACGAGGCGATGGTACAACAGGCATGTGCGGAACGAGCTACCTGATCAGGTGGTATTCTAACCCCTTGAACTGGCCTGGAAAGACAGGACTCGGCGCACAAACCGCTCTCACCAGGTACCACTGGCGCTGCATCATCCTAGCTTGCTCAGGGTGTTTCAGACCCTTTGCCTGCAGCCGCACTTCATCCAGTGACGGCGGTGTGCCTTCAGGAAAAGCTTCAGCCGCATTTTCCACATACCACCTGCAGCGTAGAAGGCACTTCAGTCAAGCGTTCCACGCACTGGGAATGGCCAAGAATTGGGCGAACACGGTGGCAGAAGACGGTAAACAGTGCTGGAAGGATACAGGTAGACAGCAAGGCAAGTAGCGCAAGTAGCGCGGTAGCGCATCCGCCAAAAGGGCACGTGCGTCAGATAGGCCAACCCACTGCGGAATGCTAGCAGACGACCAGTCAGTGAACCGGGGGGCAACGGGAGACGTAGCTTGGTGGCAGGGCAACATGCATGCCGGCGTCAGGTACGGCAACCAGCTGACATAAACGGCAGTACAATCAGGTTCGCACACCAAAACTCTGCGTCTGTGATGGCAGAAAGTACAGGCCAATGGTCACGCCAACGCCGCTATAGATAGGGTTTAATTGGGTGCAATTTGGCCGTTATGGGAATCGTGGTACTGTCCCCTGTGAAGTCATGCAGGTACGAGGCGTGAACGTGTGAGGCGATGGAACGACAAAAATCCGCGGCGCAAAGGGGAGGCCTAAAACCTCAAGCGAGAATACAGAGCCAGCCCCAGTTCAAGAGCAGATAACTAGTGGTAACGACGTCAGGTTCTGGCACCTACTGGTACTGAAATACTGAATTCAAGGTCGGGGCGGTAGCCGGAGCACGGTGCGCTTACGCTGCCGTCACATGCTGAAGGTCTGGAAAGTACTTTAAGCCAATGCACACACGGAGGTATGTAAGTTCTTGCTGTTGCCGCGTGAGAGCGCACAACGATGCAAAGCTGAAGTGGCTGGCAAGGCAAGCGTGGCACACATCCGAACAAGGGCTGTTTCTTGAACCACAAACAGCTATTCATACGCAGACCCACGAATCGATGGTCAAAACTGGATGGAAGGCAAAACGATGCCACACCGGGGTCAAGTCAAGCCTGTGGTGGGCACCGCAACGGGACAAAGCAGTGGACAAGTGTGTCACAGAGCGAAGATAAAGCGCCCCGAGAGGACAGGAGCTCGTCTACCTGGCTGGTATTGAGTGTTGTATGCGTTACGTAAAGCATGGGGTCAATGGGCAGCAGCGGCAAAATGCTGATTCCGCCCCCCTGTCGTGCCCTGCCTCGCCCAAGTCCCAGTCTTATAGTTTGCACAGCACGTCCAAGCAAAGGACTTCCCCTCATTCTCCCGTTGGTATACCGTTACACTGGTCCCTAGTTTTACTCAGAGGTGGGGTAAGGTATACTTCGGCTATAAACCGCAAAAACTGCAGAGAGGCATACGAAGGGCACGCGTTGAGTTAAACCGACAGGTTCCGCCAGCTTGTAACTCGATCAGGTTCAGGTATTAATACAATTCGTCCGGGCGACAGTGCTGAAACTGAAACGCCCGGCAGACACCACGCAGGGCCGGTGACCATGCAGACCGGACAGCCCAGACCAGGGGAAGGAATAAAGTGGTCAAGATGAATCAGGCAGGCTACAGATAGGTAAGGAGTTCAGTCCAAGCCAAAGCTTTGGAAACCCATATCTCAGCAGAACTCCTATAGCGAAGTCAGCACCCCTTGAGGGTGGTCACCGAAGTTGACTGCTGCACCAAAACACTGCTCTTATGCCAAGCAATAGTAAAGCGTGTTTGACACTCAGCTCGGCGGCATGATAAGCCCTGACAATACGTCCAAGTTAATCCAGGCTCTCACATGCGCCCGACAGAAAGCATCACGCACCTTCTAATCCGCTCGGTTGAGGGGCGCGCACCATGCTCCAGTATCCATGTCTGAACGAACGCGTTGAACACACGCCAGTATCCATTGGGCTTTCGAACCTTTGTTGAACGCTGGCATACTTGGTTCAAACGGGGTTGATGGAGCATTCCACCGGCGTGCGACTCCACTAGTTCAACCTCCTCTGAAAACTCAGGAGAGCAGCGATGCTGTCGTGCTGACAAAGAAGGCACAGGTTTCTGGTCCTGCTGAAGCTGCACCTCCATGCCAAGCAGACAGTAGAGGTGGCGAGAGAAACCCTGTTGGTTGCTGTCGAACAGTGTCTTATGTCTGTGGGCGTTGAATAACAAAGCAAGCTGCAAGAGAGTGCACTGAACACTGCATGAAAGCACAGTTAACAGCGCGTTACTGCTGGTCCTTTCCGGGCAATGTACAGGGCGATGCCGCGGCAGGAGAGGTAGGTATACTGCATGCGACAGACCTGTTGTTCAAGGTATGGCTGACAACTCTCAGAACATGCTGGAATGCATTTATACAGGTGATGTGGTTTTAATGGTGTGCCAAGTTTGCCTGACGCGCAAACCGGTTTTCGAAGGCGTGCACCTGCAGCTCGTCTCTCTGCCGCCTTCACGCCATTTGCAAGTAGTGTAACGTAACACCACCAAGAGCTGCAGGGAAAAGTAAATTTGACCGTTCTACGTCAAAGCACAGCAGGTAGTGTTTGTGGCGCTGCCGGTGCCTGGACGCGCATGAGCTGGAGTGCGAAGCAGAGGACCTTCACATACGGTCACAGACTCACAGGTAGCAGCAAGGTGACCATCCATCCCCTTGTGGGTGATGAAGGTGCAGTCTGCTGAGGATTCTCTATGATTGTGCCGTTTGCCTTGCTATCTCACAGCTTGTTTGTGAGCTGCAAGGCCTGGTCCCACTGATACCTGGTTTCGTCGATGCAGAGGAGCACGCTCATCACCTCCCTTCCCATCACAAGGTCGGTGAAGGTGAATCTTCACAAGAAGCCTGACAGCTTCTGGCACAATGTGCTAGTTGGGCTGCCCGTAGAGGCTAATGTTCAGGGTGTTCAGTTGCTCATCGGTATTCCATCTTACCCGCATGCAAGGTAACCTGGAATACCGACTGCGTTTGAGTGTAGCCGTGCAAGGGCCCAGGATTACCTAGACCCTGTCTTCCTCTAAGCATTTTTTTGGGAGAGCCTAGCAGCAATCATACAAACCATTGGGCAGAGCACTCTCGCCCACTCGGCAGGTCACATACAGTCTAGGCCTAGACAATTACGATTGGAGCTTGAACCAGGTCACCGACCCTCGGAAACAGTGCATTGTTGTTGGGCGATCAACAGCTGTGCCAGGCCCATAGTAGCCAGTTAACGGCCACGCACAGCCCGCTTGACTGTACAGGGCGGAATCACCCCACCCAGACCAGCTTAGTAGTATGCCTGAGACCAAGAACAGCAGCGCAACGTGGCCACCAGGTCTGGCTCTGTGAGTCGTTATTGTCATGTGCGCTCAGCACCGCAGCCAAGGACAAGGCAAGCCAAGGACTGATAGCATCCGTGACGTTTTGGAGCATTCAAACACAGCTGGAAACGCAGACATGCCGGCGGCTACGGGGCATCTACCCTGGCGCGCCGGACGCTACGCAGGGCCTGCGCGTTACCTGTCAGAATCATCCGCCGGACGACCTGCCGTACATGGATGTGCGCATCACGCGTGCCGCCGACGATGGGGTGCTGCGCCTGGCACTGCAGCTGTATGACAAGCTCCATGACCCCGGCTTCCAGGGCATCTACGTCACGCGCTACGTCCCGGCCATGACCAAGCAACGTGGATGCCAGCCACACTGCACACATCCTGGCTGGCCAGCTGCAGCGCTTTGCCACCCATTGCAGCACCCCGGAATTCTTCGCTGCTGCTGCTGGCCTGTGCATCAGCCGCCACGTCAGCCCAGGCTTCCGCTACCAGCGCCTCAAGCGCATGTACCGCCGGCTGCTGCGCCGCTCGCCGCACCTCTATCCCTTCACGTGGCGCGCGGTCTACCGTCTCACCCTGCCGCACATTCATGCAGAGGACGGGGAGCTGCTCGGCCAGCCTCTGCACTAGTCATGCCAATCATGCCCCTCATGCACATGCAACGTTGCATGCCTCCCTCGAGCCAGCATCCTGTTCTTATGTGGCACCTGTCCTGCCTCCTGCCTTGCCCCGGGTGTATGTCCTTGTTCACTTGCACTTGCACTTGCACCACGCTACCGTATCCGCCGCCTGGTCTTCCTCTCCTTCGGACCTGCTCACCGGAGCTTCGTGTGCTGCTGTCTCTGCTGCGGTGTGCCACAGGTGAATGTCTTGCTGTTTGGTGCTGCTTGCTTTTTGCTGTGCGTGCTGTGCTGCCTGCGGCGTACCGTACTTGCCTGGCCCAGTGCACCATCACTTGCACGGCACTTGCTCCGCACGACATATGCACCGCACGAAAATGCATCAGACCCCGGGGCCAGCTTGTTCAAACTCGTGAGGTAATGCCACGCTCCTTGTCACGGTTTGGCTGCTTATGTTCCCCGGCTCAGTGGCTCATCGGGCTGGGGCCACAGGCCTTCCACCTCACGCTCGCAGCATGGCCCAGGCAGCGCTGGGATGGGCCAACTTGGCAGTAGTACAGCGGGTCCCTGTTGCGAATACTTGTTGGTTCTGCTGGGGCTTTGTAGTGTGGGGCTAGGAGGGCTGGGCTGCAGCTTGTCTGGCCTGTGTGGAATGTTCTGGTGCTGGCGGGCTCGAGGGGCTTGCAGCTTGCAGCTTGCAGCTTGCAGCCTGTCTTGCTTGTTGCAGGAATCCAGGGGCTGGTGTGTTTTCGCAGGTTGCGCCACGGGCTGCTGGTTGTCTGATGTTTGGCATGTGTCAGTTCTGGTATTGCCACCTTCCCATCTTACAACTGGAAATCATCATGCAGTTGCCATATGACAGGAAACCAAATATGCCCTCGCATGCTCAAATGCAGCTGGGCACTCCCAGTACTCCCAGTGGTTAATGGGTGGATGCGTAAGCGGTATAGAGTGTAGACATACAGCGATCAACGCACACAGTACAGCACTACAGCAGTACAGCACTACAGCATTACAGCACTACAGCACTACAGCACTACAGCAGGCGTGGCAATAAACAGATGAGCATGCAAACATGGGCACAGTGGCCTCGAACTGTGCCCCAACGACCATATGAACCATATGCATTTCGAGCACCGCACACTTGATGGATGTATTTACTTCTGTGTGCCGTGATGCCCTGGTGAAGGACACCGAAGTGGGCCTCAGGGGCTAACTGGAGGTGCTGGAGGTGACGGAAGTGTTGCCAAGCGAGCGGCTCTGGCCCCAAATGCGCCCCTCTGCATGCCGCACACAGTGCAGGCGGATTGTCAGTGACGACCTAGATCGATAGACAAGGCTGTGCAGGGCAAGGGCAAGGGTCACTTATGGACCAGCAGCCAGTCTGCGCAAGGTGCGTGAGGTGCATGGCCTCAGAAGCAAGTGAGCGCAGGTCAGGGGGTTCGCTCATAACGCAGCCCAAGGCTGCAAGCCCTGGCCTCGGCGCACTGCGAGCGACTAAGCCAGTGTGATATGCCAACCGATAGTCATGGACACTGCTGTGGTATGAAAACCGACATGCCAGGTTTTTGTACGCGGCATTCTAGTACTTAGAGCGCCTGACCGCTACGACGGCGGTACTGCGTTTAACACTTCCCTTGCCTCCTACCTGGCCGCCTGCTAGCTTGCAGGGCAGCGCGCTTCTGTGCTGCGCTGCGTTGCACGCGGCACTGGTACGTGCACCCTCGCGGCCTCGTCCCCGCACCCCACGTGGGGACCTTCTTGGGTTCTAAGTACTGCTAACCTCTGTACCGTTGCACAGGTGTCAAGAGCCTCTCAGCCCTCGCATGCGCGCCTTGGTTGGCGCGTTGCGCGCCATTCGGCCCCGCCACATCCCACTCACTGCTGACGCCTTTGCCCTTGCATGCACTGTTGAAGGAGCCGCTGTTCTACAACCCCGTAAGCTTGATAGGCACCCCGTTCTGACTCCTGTGGGCGAGGTGCATGCGGAGTGACCCTTCTATCTCGCGCAGCTGGCTGCGTGCCACACTCTTCTCCTGGGGCACCCTTCCCTTCACCGTGTCGCTGCTTGTTTGCCGCCGGCCATGCGCGCGGCGCTGGCGGTGGCTGCCTCCTCACCAGCTGATCTAGACCAGCAGGATGCATGGTGGTGTACTCCGGGGGCGGCGCCGTATGTTCGGGGCTTGGCGCCTGCAGACAGTGGCTTTGTGTACTTTCGATGTCATGCCGTGTGGGGTGTTGCATGGGCTAGCAGGTCCGCCGGTTGGGCAGGGGGAGGAGGCCTGGCTGCCGGCGTGGGCCATTGACGTGCCCGTGTGCAGGCACAGGTGGCACCCGCCTGAGGCCCCGGCCGATGCTGACATGTCCCCGCTGCTGGACCTTCGTTTGCTGGGGCCCTGGTCAGACGTCGCTGTCTACCCGCCAGCCTAGGTGCATGGCGGCACGCCCCTCCTCCTCTACACCACCAAAGCAGCGCGCGAGCGCATGACTGCCATGGCGGCAGGCCCGGAAGTGCAGGAATGCCAGCCGGACTATGTTCCAGACCCTGCCTTGCAGCCCAGGCTGTGGTCCGACGTGGCGTGCCCTGCTGCCACTTCCTTGCATTCACTGGAGCGCGCTGGACGCAGCATGCACGCCAGCGCGGGATTTTGCCCCGAACCTGGCCCCCTGGCCGGACCGGTCGCAGCCGCGGCTTCCTCGGCCAGGCAGGGGCAAGCGCGCAGCAGGCCTTAGCATTGATCAGCCGGCCCAACAGCACGCCCGTGCCGCTTCGGACCCGCAGCCTGCACCTGCTGCGCATCAGCTGCTCGGTGGTACGATTGCCATTGCATCGCCTGCTCTTGGCCCTTTGTCATCGCGTACCGTGTATGCGGCTTACTGGTCGCGCCTGTGGAAAAGCCCCGGGCTCACTCACCTGCATGTCTGTGCATACTGCCTGTCACATGCAGCGTTGCCTTGTGCGGCCATGACGGCTTACCTGAGGAATGCTGCAACTCCTGCCAGTGCCGCTTGCCCTCCGTGCCCTGCTCCGGGCGGCCGCTCTTCACGGCCGCTGGAGAAAAAACAAAAGAGGACAAAGCCAGCAGCACAGCGCAGCACAGCGCAGCGCAGTGCAGCATGCACACGTCATGATGAGCCTGCTGGTGCTGGCGGATGCCCAAATGGCAGGTGCACCACATGTGGGCGTGCGGTGGATGCGCCCACAGTACACGAGTGCCTGCTGCTACAAGCTTCCAGTTTGAGCTCATGGCTGCCCGCCACCCCGCCACGCACCAACTGTTAGGCGGCATATGCACGTGGCATGGCGGCGTGCAGGGCAGTATGGTGGGTGTGCATCAAGGGAGCAGTAGGTGTGCGTCAAGGGGGCGGGCGCGTTACGGGCGCACCGGCCCGTCTGCTGGACTTATCTGCGTTGTGCGCTTGCGCCCTTGCATATGCTGGCAGGAGTCTTGGGGGTCGCGGGGCGAGGTGGGGCTAGGCAAATGCACACAGTCCATGCGGGTGGTTGGGCGAAAAAGGTTCTCAGGAGAGCCTCTGGGAGAGCCTGGTATGGGCCTTTGTGCTTGTTGGTTGGTGCGGTGACGTTGTTCCACAGGGTTTATGGTGGCACCGTGTTGGATGCTAGGGCAGCATGCATGGCATCAGGCAGAGAGGTTTCTGGGGTTTGGTGGTGCTGAGTTGTGACACCTGTGCGTGGGCCTGTGGTGTTTGCAGGGCAGCTAATGGGCAGCTTGCATTCCAAGGTGATGTGCGACCCCGCTGGCCATGCGGCTTGCACCCGCGCTTGATTGGTTGCGGGGCTGCACAGCTTGCTTCCGGGAGGCGTTTGCCGCAGCTTCATTGGCAAGGTAGGACTGAGACCCTTGTTGAGGTCCCTGTTGAGGAGTCACCACTTGTGCATTAGGGTGCGGGTGCGGAGGGCGGGTCACGGCCTGACCAGCCGGGTTGGAGACATCAACTTGTGCTTGTTTGGCAACCCAGCTGGCCCAGCTGACCCAGCATCTGTGGCGTACACCGCACCGACAGCATCCTTTGCAGCACCATCGGGGGTGGGCATGTGGCCACACGGTGATGGGGGCCACCAAGCGGGCGGGTTGTTTGCGCTGCGGGGCCTGACCTCGTGCGTGGATGAAGAGCTCAAGGCCGGCGTTGACGTGTCCATCCCGGCTGTGCAACTCTTATACCAGATGAGAGGCCACTAGTTGGTCTCGCTTGCCGTTTGGCGACATCATCACTTGCAGTCGGGTGGCTGACTCCAGCCTTCCAGGGCGTCACACACCCAAGAGAGTACGCCAGACTACGGGACGCCGCAACGCACAGCGTCTTGTCATGCTTATCGCATGACGCGCAGTGGCTCTCCGCTGCCACACCAGCATGTATGTCACTGGCAGATGAACGGACGTTGTGTACGGAATATCGATGGGCTCCATGTGGCTTTGGAGGAATGCATGCATTGTGACATGCGAAGGTGGCGTTCACCGTGCAGTTAGGCAAGACCAAGCAAGACACCTCAAATGCGTAAGACGCCGTCAATGATGTAACCTTGGATTGATGTGCAGGACATCCTGTAAGTTAAAGCAAGAGCAACATGGCTTGTAAAATGTTGGTCCGCACGGCTCGTTCCATTTCCCAGCCTGACACTAAACAGCTATGCAAGTGCAATCGCCATGCAGCTGGCCCCTGGTGGCATCGGTCAGCGCATGCAGCGTCACCATCCGCACCCTATTCCAGCTAGCCCAGCCTGATCCATGCAGGTGCCAGCTAACATCGTCTTAAGCCAGATCAGCTTGGTCCATGCAGGTCAGCCCACTGCACCGCTGAGTGTCGCAGCATCGGCCCAAGCCGCCGCATGTGGGCCGCTAGTGCCCAGGTGCGTCCAGCAGCACGTTGCACCCAATGGAGTGCCTGTGAGTAGCAGTATCACAGTGTCGTCGTTGATACAGGACCCTTACTGATGGTTTGACCACACTGCTGCCATTTTCTGCAATCCCCTCACCTACTGGCATTCCTGTCAGGGGGATGGTGTAATGGTGCGCTTCAACCTGCAGGCTGCTGAGAGCCAACAGCATCCCATGGCGCCGCCATACAAGCATCGATTGATGGGATGGTGGTCCAGGTTGGGGATGTGCATGCAGCCGGTGTGTTGGAGGCATTTGCTCCTGTGGGGCCATGCATTGTGAATACACGTGCAGGCTGTGTACATAACTCAGTCCTCCCGCGCTCTAGCGACCCGCCGAGCTGGCCATCAAAGCCCCTGCATCCACTCTTGATCGCTCACGCGTGTGCTAAGGGTACGGCCCTGCCCATGCCTGTACGGCCGCTTTGAGGTCTGCGGAGAGTGCATTGCACGTGTTGGCCCACTGGGTTGGTGGCGATGCAAGCACGCATGCAGTCAGTGCACACAGACATGTCATGCGATGCAATCGACACGGCTGCTGCCGCTGACTACACTGACGCGGTAAGTGAATGCGGTGAGCTGTAGGTGGTTGAGAAAATCCCAAGCAACACGCTAGCTCTATCTGCCAAAGCCTGTGGCACGCCTGATCCTGCATGCTACGCCATTCGCCTTGCCGAATGTGGTGGGTGGACATGGCTGCAGCCAAACAGTGCCACAGCCCGTGCAGGATCAACAGGAGGTTTACAAACAATAAATGCGCCGTCAAGCATGCAGCAGACAAGCCAGCGGAGCAGACTTGAATTCCTTACTGTCACCAAGCAAGGTGTGTGGCAAAGGATTAGCAATTTTCAGCGAGCAAAGCAGTGCGAGAAATGAGGAGAGAATTGGAGTTGTTCGCGCACTCGATCAGCCAGCATTGCCACCATGCTCACATACCCGCGTGTTTGCGATTAGGGTGCATGACAGCATGATCCTGGCAAGACTACAAGATGCTCTGTGCACGCGTCAGGTTGGGATATGTGCCCCCCCCCCCCCCCCC
>BDDA01000705.1:46217-62824 GCA_001662385.1 Chlamydomonas asymmetrica
CTAGTATCATGGGGGAAGGGGGAGTGGCAAAACGTACTGCAGGTCAGAAGGCAAAGAAGGGGGTAGGTGATGACAGGGCAGCATTGAATTGAATTAAAGGGTACAAGAGACACAGGGGATGGGAGGGGGGAGGGGGGAGGGGGGAGGACGCATCCACGCATAGCCGGATATGTGTGCTACACATATGTGTATGTTCACATATAACAGCACCAGCAAGTGCTCACCCTGAACCCCCTTGCTCAGCCCCTCCCAGGCTCCTCCAAACCCACAACGCGCAAACTCTCTGGTGACAAGCACCGACCCACGCAAGGACTCAGTCGCTCATACCCTCGCTGGAAGCACAGGCATTGAACCTAAGATGGCGACAAGCAACATTGTTCTGGGCTTCTGGCAACACCCGTGCATGCGTGAGTGTAAGGGCAGGTGCTGCAATGTGTGGCTGCCGTCCCATTACAAAGTGTGGCAGGCGCCATGCGTGGCGTACCATCAACGTCAACGCCGATACATGACTCGAGCCACGGTGGTACACGCCCCCCCCCGTTGGATCATTAGCGCCTGATGCTCGCTTGCCATACAGGCCCGTTCTAGGGGCAAGCCAATACTGCAGGGTCACATGCTACTGACTTGCATCCTCTACATACGGGCCCACCCTCAATCCTGACCCAAGTTGAGCCTGTTGAATCGTTGCATCGCATACCCGCGCTTTTTGCCTTTGTCCCTCTAGCAAACTCAGGCGTCGGAAGCGGAAAGCGGATAAAAGACTGCCGGGTATCGCGTGTGACCATGCACGCACACACATACAAGCAAATATCAACGGAATGGGCCTCAAGCACCTTCAAGGCTGTGCACTGTGTCAAGCGGCCGTGTGTGCAGCAGCTGGATGAGGCGGCGTATGTTGAACGAGTACGTGCGCACGTACTCGTCCAACATACGCCGCCTCGTTCAGCTGTTGCGCACGCGGCCGCTTGACACAGTGCACAGCCTTGAAGGTGCTCGCGGCCCATTCCGTTGCACACAACACCAGACGACGCGTGCATGCACATGACATGCGATGCCTGCCCTACGAGCGTGAGCGCGGTGATCATGGACTCACCCTGCACCCTGCGTGCAGTCTCCTCGGCCTGATGTATCGCGCCCTGCCTGTACCCATCCCTTGCCAACAAGCGCGGCGTGCACAGCCTAGTCCTCGACTACTTCAGCCAACAGCAGCAGCAGGCGCGTTCGTCGCCGCCCCACCGCAAGGTGCTGCTCCATCACGTCCTCGTGCTCGTGAATGTATTCTAGCTCGTATGAAAGCGCCACCGCGCATGGCACCCACGCCGCTGCCTGCTGCCGCGCGTGCTGCTGCTTCTGCATACTTCTCTATTGAGATGGCGTCGGCCTCCGGGAACGCTTCGTTGGGAGGCTTGAACACCCTGTCGCCACGCCACAACATGCACCGCCACAAACGCGGAGGTATGCGGGTTGCTGGCTGAGCGTATACGGCCCAGCAGCGTGTCCAGGCGGCCCAACAGGTGCCGCTTGGGCTGCCGCGGCGCCTGCAAGCGCCAAAGCGTGCGGATGAGGCAGTGCGCACATACAGCTAGGTTCAGTGCTGCACAGTGTGGGCTCTACTGTGCAGGCACGTGCAAGCGTGCACATGCGTGTGCGCATGCATGTGAATTGCAGTCACCACGGGCCTGCAAGCGGTTTAAGCAGCGGAACTCGCTCATCGTAATATAGTGTGAATGGAAAGTGTTGTACAGGGCGCAAAGTTAGGCGTATATATTACTTGGCAGGTGTATGTATTACTTGGCACAGGTTGGAGGTGTTCTGCTCATTGATTGCTCCAGGGAATTTCATGGTGCAGAAATGTGTCAGGTGTGTCTCATAAGACCCGCGGGCACACTGAAAAGGACACCTTAATTGAAAGGCATAGCAACGGCGTGTGTGGGCGTGCCAATGCACCTGCAAGAGCGTGGGGCGAGCGAGACATTTGTGTTTCTGCGCATTTTCTGCGCTGCTGCGCGACTTCATAAGAGCGGCATGCGTTGTACACCTGGCCCACAGCTTCTTGAAGCCAGGGACTGCAAGCTCATAGCCCACATATTGGCTGTGGTTCAGCTTCCTGCACAGTCATACTCACCTCTGGCGATATCATCAGTGGCGTGGTTCATTCCATTCAATGAGCAGCCCGTCGATGCTGTCAAGGTGCACCTTCACAGTAGCCCCGCCCGCACTCCCATGGCCAGCCAAGACAGCCTCTCACAACACCAGCCATGTTGTCGAAATACTCCGTCTGACAGTCTCCTGGTAGGAACATCCACGACTTGGAATTCGACACGGTGCAGAAATGGAATTGCCGGTCCCCGACTGGGTGCTCCCTTGAGAACTGAAACGCTGCTATTAACTGGTTGATGACACCTCCAAAGCCAGGAGCCCAACCATGGTCCTTGGCAATTAGGAAACACGTCTTGTCGCCAGTGTGATCGTCATCCATCTATCCTGGGCGGGCGTTCAGAGCGTTGCAGGTTCGACACGATTGCCGTGCACAGGGCTTTGACTCCTAAAGAGCTGTATGGCAGACGAAACTGTGCCTTGCCAGCTACTGGCGATCAAAAGTGCAAGCATCAACACCTGCACTTTCAGCAGCGAGCTAAACGAGGCGGTGGTAACAACCTGCGTATGTGTGCGAATAGGCAGGTATTTATGTACAGTGTGCAACGCTTAATCGTATGTGGTTGTGGCCTAACCATAGATCTCAATCCAACCAGCATTCAACCACGAGCCACTCAAACGCGAAATATCGGCCCATGCCAGCGCCCACTCGACCAAGCGCGCCCTTAGCAACCAAGATAAGACGGCATTGGTAGTGTGGGGGGCGCCCCCAGACTGTTACTTTCGGTCTGTCGCCCCAGCACTGTTCAGCTAAGTTTCTGCATGCTGGAATTCTGTTGTCGCGAACACAAGTGGGCGTGCATATGTGCACGGATTGCTTTTGCCAATCCAAGGCCCTTAATAACTTTTTGGTCGGGGTGGACGTCCATCTGGCCTTGTCCGGAGTCAAGCAAGCAAGGCCTTCATTTCTGCTGGAGTGTGGGACCATGCAGTGGAGAGACTCTCGCGGCAGCCTGCCATTGCTTGCTGTTCGCTCCCAGCAGGAGTCCTGGACAAGTCAAGTCAAAAGTTAGTGAACAGGGCCGGTCTACACAGGAGGCTGCCAAGGGAACACCAGGGCGGGGGCACGTCTGACATGAACATTTGGGCTTGGTTGGGATTACGTCAGACCTTCACCTGGCGCTGCAAGCGAGGAACTGGCAACCCCTACTGTGCAATTCTTGACTTGTATGTGATGTCTGCTTCTCAGGCAGTTATGAAGACTCGGCGAAGACTGCGGAAGGACGGCACACTTGGAAGGGAACCATGAGTACACGCACAGTTCGAACCCCCCCGACACCGCCTGAGAGGCCTGGAAACATCCTGAACATGAAATTTGAAACACTACTTATACTGAAACTGGACGTTTCTCTTGATTGAATTGGGTTTTTGGGCGCGTATGCAGGAGGACCTGATATATGGTTTCGAAACGGGCCCAGTGCTTAGACTAGGTGTAAGTTCATAATTGGTTAGGTGGGGGCGAGCTGGTTGGGGGCGGTGGGCAAGTTTGGTGTATGTTGTTAAACGCAAAGCGAGCCGGCAATTGAGCCGGCGGGTTATCCCCGCGAAAACCCTCCATTAGGCCTTGGAACGCGTCCTCCATGGATTCAAACACTTGGATATGCCCAAGTGGGATGTCCCACCCAAGTGTATTTTTGGGGGCCTACTTGTGAAATTGTTGGTTTTGTGGGGACTGAGGAGCAAGCGGACCGCACGCGTAGGGGTACTTGCCGGATGGACGACCTGCCCCCCCCCCCTGTGGAGCGCACCCGTGTCGCTTGAGGAAATTGGCGCCGCGGCATACAACGGTGATGTGGCATACAACGGAAAGGGCCACTTGCCAAAACACAGTCGGCCACTTGCCGGCAAAACTGGGTGCCACCCGCACGGCGTCACTGCGCACTGCGCGGTGCGCCTCCACACGAACATGCCAACTCGACGCCGCCACATGG
Organism: Chlamydomonas asymmetrica; assembly: GCA_001662385.1. Lineage (NCBI taxonomy): Eukaryota > Viridiplantae > Chlorophyta > Chlorophyceae > Chlamydomonadales > Chlamydomonadaceae > Chlamydomonas > Chlamydomonas asymmetrica. The sequence goes on from BDDA01000705.1 coordinate 50,306, forward strand.
CGTCGGCGTCGTTTCCACTTGTAAGCTTGCATTTGATGCACAGCTGCCCATTCCAGCAGGCCAAAGCGCAAAAAGTGCGGCAGCGTAGCGCAGTGCGGCGACGCGTCAGTGACATTACGGCCAATCGACACCAAAACAAAATTGACGCCGTGTCTTCGGCATCGATTTGCCCGCCCGCTTGCGCGCACCATCCAAGTGCGGCAAGTGCAGCAGCAACACAGTGCCGCGACGCGCTAGTGACTCCAAGTCGACGCTCAAGTAGTTAGTGCTGATGATTACACCCTCTCAAGGAAGGCGTTCAAAATGTTTAGTCTGGCTTAGTACTTGTTCAAATGGCACCCCAGAGTGCGTTCATGGGTAAGGGTGAATGGTGAAGGGGAGGGCTGGGTAGCCTGGGTGGTGGAGGCAATGCCGCCTGCGCTGCTACAGCCTCCACACTCAGGCTACTGTGCAAAAAACGCATGCACTCAGGCGCCGCCGCTTGGGCCAACGACTTCACATGCGGAACAAATAGTCTGATCTGTGCTGCGCTATGTGGTCATATGGGCATTGCGGGTAAAGCTACATATACTAGAGGACCGACATGCTTGCTGCCGGCCTGCCGGCCTGTGGAAGCCCTGGGTAGCCAGCATGGGCTCAAACTTGCTCAATGGACTGATAACTTTCATTGAATGATAATTACAGGGCGATCCAATGCAGGACTCAACGCCTTGACATGCGATGGCTCGACTGTGCGGCCACCACGGTACCGCATGCCAAACGCTTACGCTCTTTTCCTGCCCCCCCTTTTGTCTCAAGCTGCACTGCCGGGGGCTCCTTTCACTGCACATGCAAATGCCTGCTGCAGGAACGGCACGTTACTCAGCCTCACAAGGGCTGCACGTCCCGTTCGCCGGGGAGCGGGCACGGTACGTGGCCTACTGCAAGCTGCTCTCTCGCACACCTGCATCCGCGCTCACGCAGCCCATCAGGTCAAATGCAACCAGAAGCAGCTTCATGCCCACCCTACCCTGGCAACGGACCTGATCACCTTTTCCAGGCGCATGTCTGACCGGCCACCCGCTCAACCCTGGTGGCCTCACTGCCCACTCGGTTCAGACCTGCCATCATATGAATGCTTTTACCTGCTGACCCGCTCAACTGCACCACCTGGCTGCCGGCGATCATGCACTTTGAGCTGCTGTTGGTCGCGTGCTGGCCCCGCTGCAAAGCGGAGCAAAACATTGCATTGCGGCAGCAACGCATTTGCGACAACAGCGCATTTGCGGCCGCATGCACATTCATTCATTTTGGTGCTGTGCCTGTTGGGAGCGCTTCACCCTGCCTGTGCGAAGCAGCTGCCTGCTATCGGCTCTGATAGAAGTGCTTCGACCAACAACTCTGATACGATCTGAGGCTAAGTAATATATACTTATATATACCCTGCAGCTGGCTGCTGGCTGATGCTCTGTGTGAAGTATTCGCGTACTGTAGGCTGTGCTGCTGCTGTACTGCCATGCTCAGACCTGGCGCCTGTGACAAGCAGCTTGGCACACCTCAGAATGCATGAATCTGCATTAGGAACCGTCCTGCTTGTCAGTTGGCCGTGCTTCCATTGACGCTTCACAAGCCTTGCTCAATTCTGAGCGGCGTGTGCATTGCATTCGTAAGTTGTAAGGCAGCATTGTGGATGCATGCAACTGGCTGCACAACCACGAGCCTGGCGGGGGCATGCACCTCCCCAAAGCAGCCGCAGCCTTGCACTCGTGGACTCATGGACTCAACGTCGAACGGTTTGGTGAGACAGTGAGTCGCTCGCACAGACACAAACACCTGCTCACAAACACTGTCAGACCAAGTTAAGCTGGCCCGTGCAGCTTTTGCACACGCCTACCCTTTCTGACTGCAGGCATGCCAGCCACCACTGCCGTCTTGCATTGCACTGCGCTTCTGGCTGGCTTCTGGTGCCAGTTGGTGCGGTCTGAGCTGGGGCGTGGTACGGCTGGTGGCAGCACTGCGGAGTGCAGGCTCCGGTCGCCAACGTGGAAATGGGAAGGGTTCAAGCAGCCTCACATGCTTGAATACCTCCCTGCAGCTCTTCATGATGCATGTACAATCCCGGCCCGTTCCCGGCTTATGATTTACGATGTTGTGATTTTAGCATTGCAGTGGCGCCCTACGTCCTGCATTTGTACAGCCAGCCTACTTAGCCTGAAAGCACACAGGTAGCTCAGTGTATCACAAGGAAGTACAAGTACTCTCGCACGTTCTGTCGCAACGCGCGCATCGTACGTTTGGAAGAAATGGGCCTCATAACAGCACTCCTGAACAAAGTTAGCCCTCCTCTTTGCCTTGCCTACCGATGTGGCAGGCTGGCGGTGTCTCTGAACAATGTTGTGAACCCTATCACAGTGCTGGAAAAGTTCGCCATTTTCGCGCTCAGTGACATAAACGGAAAGACCAAGTGGGCATTGGGCCTTTGGGCGGCGTCCTTCATCGCCAACAAGCTCAGGAATAAGGATCTCTCTAAAAAGACAAACCAGGCGGTGATTGACTGCGACTTCAACAACAATAAGGTGCGAGGTGATCGTGTCTGTTCTTGCACCGCGACGTTGCTGGAAATGGTGCACCGAATGCACCGCCAGTAACATTCGCTATGCTTGGTTTCGCCCCGTAAGCATGGGCAAGCACAAAGCTCTGAGTCAGCTCCATTTATGGTGGTGTCGTTCGCGGCAGGTTGTTGATTTGGAAGAAGTGGAGGCGCTCATACAGGCCACAGCACACTGCAAGAAGGGCAAGGACACCGTGCAGCGTGCTGGCCTGTACTTCCTGCGCTACTGCCTCCTGCGCTTCAGGCAGGGTGACGAGGACACGCTGGTTCGGTTTGGCACCAAGGGTGCGACCAAGCCCTCTCTCGACAGCTACGCATGCCTAGCCGCTTTCTTTGGGACCAGCGTGAGCCAGCGGCTGGCAGATCAGCTCAGGGGCCCAAAGGAGCCCTCTGGTGCTGAGCTGGATGGTCTTCTGGTAGAGGCATACCAGGAGATCACCTCAGCACTGCGGAACGATGTGATCGATTTGTTCGTGCTATGAGCGCACTCCTGCGGCAGACACTGCCCTGTGTTATTTGCCCTCACCTATGTTGCTGCCCCAGTCCTTCTTCTTCTTTCAACATGAGACCTTGCGCTGTCTTGCCAACCAACACGTGCACCAGCGCATGCACGTTCCAGAAACACTGGGACAGCTTTGACTGCCTGCTTGAGCCTGCGTGAGCCTGTGTAGGGAGAGCGATGTTGTTGCAGTATCGCATGGGCACCATCCCCTTGTGTTGGTGCCCATGGCCCCGACCATGTGCAGGGCTCACGCACACCTGCCCTCGTCCCCCCATGCCGGGGGACTTTGTCGCATCCTCAACACATCCGCAGACTGCATGCTGATGTTTCAACTGGACTACAATATGTTGCCTCAGACAAACCCCGTGCTTGTCAGTTGGACTATGACCGGCTGCTGTGTCTTGCATTCTGTGCGATGCCATGCGGACAGCCTCTGGCTGGTAATGCTGTTAATCATCGCTTCAGACGCACCGTGTACAACGTATTAACGCCGACATCCATCACTGATCATGGTTGCAGCGTGGCACCCGAGACCCTTGCATGCACTGCAGTCGAGCGACATGTTGACGGTGTTTGTGTTGCGTTTGCTCGTCTCACGCCTGTTGTATATACTCCAGGCTGGCGCAAGGAGCTGCACCCCATGCATGCTCACTCCCACATCTATGTTGTTGTTATTGTTGTTTACACTTGGCCAGTCAGCCAGAGGCCCAAGGCCGTCTTCGAGTGGGGTTCAGAGGTTTGTGCACGCACTGGCTCCCACCTGAGGGCATCCGCAGGGAGCACCCTACATGATTCACCCGTGCTGATGCACCACCGCACTCTCAGCTGGCGCACCATCACCTGCGTGAAACGTGTGGGTGTGCAGGGGGAGGCACAAGTGCATATGTGCGCTGTGTGACATTTGTGTGGGGAGCAATTCCACACATACGCATGCCCACACACATACCCACACACACACATGCATGCTGATCCGATGCACTTTTCTGCAGTGCCCCTGGCCAGATGGTGTGTTTGTGTTGTGTGCAAAGCTGCCACAGCATTGCTGGCTCGCGCTGCCGTACGCCTGCCTGCTACTCATATGAAGCAGTGTGCATGTGGCATGCGATGTGACGCAACCCCCCATGTGCATGTGTGGGCGAAGGCGGGCGCATTGCGCAATCCATCGCAGTGGAGCGCCGCGCGTTGCATACCGCACTGGGCAGTCTTGTCCTTACGCCTGCCTGTGGAGGACTGGCTGGCTGTGCTGAAGCGTGGCCCTCATGGCAAGGTGGCAAAAATCAGGTTATTGTAGACAGGGCCTTCCTCTGGTGTGGAAGCTGGGCTGTGGTTGGGACGATGGACCCCTGTGGCCGGTGGAGGACGTGCACGCTATGCCCGGCAGCAGTCAGTCGAGAATATATTTCTCCTTCACTGGGCCGGTGCGGTGGGTCGACCTGTGCTGCGCTGCCGCTCTGCGCGCAGGCTGGGCGCACGGCACGCGGGCCTTGCCACTGCATGGCTCATCAGTCATCACTTCAGCAGCAGCAGCAGGGCCATCACATGAGAGGCCGCGCCGGTCTGCTGACTCACCTATGGTGAGCGCATGCCCCAGGCCGACAGTGCCGTCATGTGTGCCACGCCACAGCGAAGCAACAGCAAGCGTAATAGCCCAAGCAGGCAGCTGGCTGCGCCAATTCTGCACTGCCCTGCCACCCTAGTGCTGATGGCGGGGCTGGGTGCGAGACGGTCGACGTGTGCTTGCCGCCACACATTAGTACATGACCCAGCACACAGCCTGCAGCCATGGCATGCAGGCCAGCCCGCCGCTGCAGGCAAGAGACAGAGAGGTTGCAAGTGGAACACATAACCAGTACCGATACCGGCAGCCATTCAACTCAGTTTCCTGCAAAGCCATTGCACTGCAGTAACGACTCCACAGGAATCCACGTGGAATGCAATCAAGGGCTGATTGATTGCGGTTGGCAGGTGGCGAGCTGTGCAACCGCCACGCGCTGTGCAAACACAGCAACAGCTTGTCGAACAGCACACACAGAATGCTGCTGGTCAGAGTGAAGCAATATCGCCAAGAACTTCTGACCACGCAGCGGTGGACCAGAAACACGCTGGTTGAAACAGGACACAGCATGTGCCTGCTGGGTTTCTTGCCGTATGTAATAGAGTGCCCTGCCTGCGAGTGATCGTAAGCATAAATATAAGAGAAGAGCGGCGAATTGCGCCGAAATCCGGACGTAGGCCTTTTCGTCAGGGCGTGTGTTGCCCTAGGGGTGAGTCCCCTGCTACACCCCCACTGTAGCAGGGGGGGACCCCCACTGTAGCAGGGGACACACCCCTAGGGCAACACACGCCCTGACGAAAAGGCCTACGTCCGGATTTCAGCGCAATTCGCTGCTCTTCTCTTATATTTATGCTTAGGATCACTCGCGGGCAGGGCACTCTATTACACCGTATAGGTCCGTGTCAAAGAAAACCTCTGTTTAAACAAGTTCAAGCCTCAGTTCAACGAGTTCAAGCCTAAGTTCAACGAGTTCAAGCCTCATTCCAAACCACTGTTCCACTGCATGCAGAAAACAATCCAGTCATGAGGCCCGTCAGGCCCGTCATCACAGCAGTAGGAACAAACGGTGCAAATCATTGACAGGCGACATGCAGCCTGTGATGTGCCGTTTCGCATCCTGCAATGCATGCAGGCTGGCCCAACCGGAACCACGTCCACACCATGCCCCCGATGGAGGCGTAGCGGGGGCCCCAGGCAAGAGTGAAAACAAGGGCGAAGCTGCTGAAGCATGACAGCATGCACATGCGCTCGTGGGTGTACTGCTAGCGTGAGCGGACACAAGCAGCTGTCCTGCTACAGCTGACCACACAGCAGCTGTCACAGGCCTCCTTGCATCGCTGCACACCGGGAACATACATAATGACATTAGCGAATAGCCAACAAAGCCCTACCAATACCGCATGATAGACGGGGAAAAAAGTCCTCATGGTGCGAAACCCAAAAGCGCACGGTCGGGAGACCCCAGAGCTCCTTGCTGTGAGCATTCCACCACCACCGCCACACTCTCATCCACAGCGTGGCGCGGTTAGCAGTCGACAGTACTATGGCGCTACAGTGCTCCCTTCGCCGTAGTGCTACAGCGCGCTGAGATCCCAACTTGCCCGCGTGGGTGCGGTCAGCGCAAGCGGCAGGCGGCCGTTCAGCGGGCCTACATGGCGCAGAGGAGCCACCTGGTTGGCTGCGCCGCTCATCGCACGGGCTCAGATCACTCTCAAACGGGGTAAAGCGAGGAAACCTCTGCACTGGAGCGCCTGACTCATGAGTCCTGAGTCAAGTGCTCCGTACACGCACGCACACATGTTCGTCTCCCCACACGCATGCATGGCCGCTGCTGCATCCTGCGTCCCTGGCGCTCCCCGCTCAGCTGCGTTGTGCGGCGGCGCCGTCAAAGAGCTCCTGCGGAGAGTTGGCAGCAAGAAGGCGCAGCGCGCGTGTTGCACAGCTCAGCCTTGATGGGATAACGTGCAGGCGTTTGAGCTGACTCGTGCGGGTTATGTCATCATCCTGGTCAAGACCAATCATCACACTTGACCAGGCGGGCTATGAGGCAGATTGCGACGATAAAGCCACACAGCCATGCAGGTGGGGCTACCGGATGCCTTGCATGCCCGCTCGCCTGCCTGCCTGAGCGCATGCATACTGGCTGTGTATGCGCGGCGCTGTGCGAACACAAATACACAGCGTGGCAGCGTATGCACACTACATGCCCACGCTGTGTGCCCCCACGACAACCTTGCTGATGAGCACACGTCCAATCATCCAGGATCGCTACTGATTATGATAGGCCTGCATCGGCATGAGGTCGCCACACAGGCTGGCGCTGCCATCAAGCAGCTGCAACGCTGCTAAGCAGTCTGCGCACATGCGCGTCTGCATCGCCCCTAACCCCTCCTCACCAGCGTGGTGCCGAGGATCGTCATCACTCTCACCACCCGTCACTCTTCACACTCCTCACACTTGTCACTCTCGCCACACCACTCACCAGCGTGGCGTCGTCGCCTTCCGCCACATGCTCCACGTTGCGCCCCTCCCCAGCGCGCAGCTTCTCGACAGCAGCATCCTGCAGCACAGCAACGAGACCTTGCACTGGATGATGCCTGGCGTGTACGGAACACACCCACTAACCTTCTCTGTTGCTGCGTTTAATGCCTTGTCTCGGATATTTTTGCCTCTAGCTATACTGGCCTGAATGATGTGATCACTCCCTCTCTCTCACACCCACACACGCGGCCGAGTGCATGACTTCAGGTGTGCAGGGCCACTGGGCCAGGGCAGGTGCACGCAGGAGTGCAGTCCAAGGCTTGCCTTCCAGCATCAAAACCATATCGACCACAGCGTGCATTTTGGGCGAGCGGCCATGCCAGTCTCTCTCGCGCAACACATGCAACCATCTGCGTGCATCCCGCCCACTGGAGCAGTTTGGTACGGTGTCGGATGCTGCAGTTCCCATGTACTGTACCGCACCATGCATTCGAGTGGCACGGAATGCACAGTAGTCAAGCTGAACGCCATTTGCACGGTGCACGCATGCATGACTCACCTTGGCGGATGCCATCTTGTCGCTCAGGCCCTGTGTGCCGGGACGGATGTCATATACGCCGCCACCAGCGCCCATGTCACCACTGCCAGCCGCAGCTGCAACGTCGCCCTCGTTGTTACCGCCGGCAACAGCGTGTCCAGCAACGGCAGCCGCAGCGGCTGCGTCAGCAGGGCCAGTGCTTGCAGGGCCAGTGCGTGCAGCAGCGCTGAGCCGATCCAACAGCTCCGCCTTGTTGCCTGTCAGTGATCAGCAGAAGATACAGTCAGGGCTGGTGCATCATGCACAGTCAGCTACCCTGAGCATTTGCCTGCCTTAACAGGAGCCGCTACGGTATGCTGACGCACACGTCAGTCGAGTTGGCGACATGCAGAGGCTTCCTTGCATTGCCACTCATGACACGGACCACACCAACTGGGTCGTTGCATTTGACAGTATTTTGCACTGACCCAACGCACCAGATACTGGTAGGCCTTGGGCTTTGAGCTGCTGCCGCAGCTGAGCAACCGTCAAGGCAGGGGCAGCGCCAGGCGCGACCCTTGCACTGCCAACGATGGCGCCGCCGCCACCAGCCGCCGCCGCATCGGCCACCTGCGCCCCCTGCACACCCGCGCGGCCGACCGGCGCCTTGGGACGCTCCGGCGTGGCCTCCTCATCAGCAGGCGCTGCGGCAGCGGCGGCGCCGGGACGCGCCTGCCTGGTTTTTGCGCCGCCGTTTGCAGGCGTGGCCGTTTTGAGGCGCTTGCGGAGCTGAGCCTCTGCCACGTCCACCCCATCATGACTGCCGCCGCTGATGACGATACTATCCGAGCCTGCTTCGTCAAGGTCCGCATCCTTGCCATCAGCATCGTCCTCGTCACCTCCGGCTGCCCTGCCCTTCCGGCCACCATTGGCGGCGGGGGTGCGGCGCTTGCCGCCAGCAGCCCGCTTCCCCGTGCCGCCCGCTGCTGCCGCCAGCGGAGTGGCCGTGCCGGCCTCGTCCGCGGGGGTGCTGCTGGGGCGCTTGCCCTTGGCCTGCGCTCGGCCACTGGTCTCAACTGCCTCCTCGTCTTCCTCCTTGGGCGCCTGTTCATCTTCCTCCTCTACGTCGCTGCCGCCCTCCATGTTGGGCACCAGCGAGCCCAGGCCCGGCACGATGTGCGGCACACCGCCGCCTGCCGAGCAGTACATCATGCAGTACATCATGCAGTACATAATGCAGTGTATCATGCATTACAACACCACCCTGCCTTGCGGCCACCTGCCGACTGCTGCCACTAATAACAGTGAAGAACCGAGGGTTGACAGGCGGACACCGACCCAACACCGATCCAACATCGATCCAGGGCCTTGGTGATGGAGACCATGGTGCATGTATTGGCACACAGCAGCCCACCTCACCATCACAGCAAGCCCACCCACAGACCCATCCCACCCCTTCACTTGTGGATGAGCCCATGGATGCACCATTGACGCCCCGCGCGCTGCCATACCTGCGGCTGCTGCTCCGCCGGGTGGTGGTGTTGGCGCCGATGTCGCTGCTGGAGTCACCGCTGGTGTTGTGGAGGTGGTGGAGGTGGTTGTGTTTGTGGTTGTGAGCCAGGCCTTGGCCTCCTCAAGGCGCTTCTGCAGCACCGGCTTGTTGCCGCGTGTGTCCAAGTTGAGGTCTGTGAGTGCGGCCTTGAGCTCCGCCACAGTCATCTGCATCGCATGGCGCGCGAATGGCGGGGTCACATTGAATATGTGGTGCATGCATGGCGGGGTGGTTTGCATGGCATGATGCTTTAAATGCATGACGGGGTGCTTTGCACAGTGCAGGGCTTGGTGTGGCGCATGATGCTTGACATTGCGTACCGTATCATGCAAAACAAACGGACAGTGCATGCGTACCAATCGTTGACAGTGGCATGTAGAGGCCTGCAGTCCTGCACCCACGCCTGGAGGTGCATTATCTCTTGATACACTCACAGTGTGGCCCACGCGACTTCTAACATAACCTACACACAGTGCAGCCATGTACTGCGTGGTTCCAAGCACGCCACTGCATGCGTATTCCTGCCACTGATTGCCAGCGTGTGTGGAATAGGATGGCACTGCATACCGCTGGACGAAACACGATCGTGGCAGGCAAGAGGCATCCATGGCTGACACATGCCCCGTCGTGGGCATTAGAGCACAACAATCCGCCAATGGCGCCAAAGCCTGACTTCTGTGCATCCCATTTTGAGTGACCTTGAGTGACCTTGAGTGATATTGAGTGGAGCTGAATTGCCTTAGCATGTGCATGCACACCTGCACCTGCCCCGCACCTTGTCGGGGGTGATTGCGGCTGCCTCATCAGGAGCGCAGTGGCTGCGGAAGACGCGCGCCGGGGTGGCGGCCGCCACCGCGGCAGCGCGTGCAGCTGGCAGCACCTCCTTGCCCCCCTGTACCTCGAGAGAGACCATGCAGACCCAAGCAGGCAGCGACAAACACACCTTATCCGCAACACGCCGTTGACAAAACACACCCGCAAGGGTGATCGCCTAGAGCCGCAGCTCAGGGCGCCACCTGAGCCTCAACGGCACCACCATGCTTGGTCAGTGCCTGTCTGCAACGCGTGGCAGTTGTGTGCGCAATGATCCCTGCGCGTGGTTTGTCCGACGGTGGCTGTTAATTTGAGTTGACGGTGCCAGCCCCACCACGCTCTGCACAGCGGTTAGTCTTACACCCTCTCAGCAGCCTCCTGCCTTGCTTGCTGCCCTGCTGTCGCTCACCTGCAGCGGCTGGCAGGTCTCACAGCAGTACACGGTGCGCGCCGCCATGTCCCACGTGCGCACAGGCGTCCGGCAGCGCCCGCATGCGCGCTGGTTGTAGATGTACCTGCAACAGCCGCGGCATGACACGCACACACCGCCCAGCAGCAGACCAAGCAAGGCAAGCACAAAACATCACATGGTTTGAAACAACCATGGCCAGCGCGAGTGAAGTCTAGAAGTCGAGGTACGGCTGAGCATGCGGCTGATGCTGCTCGGCGCCAAGCAGTCAAGGCAACTCATTATCAAATGCGCGCGAATGTGTGTGTTACGTGATGACACCCGAGCATTGGATGCCTGCAAATGCTCCAACGTACTGCAGTGTACTGCAGTGTACCTGCGTGTCCAGGGCTTGCCCAGCACCACCGCCTCCTGGGGATCCACGGTGAGGATGGAGCCGCTCACAAAGCCGCGCTGCAGCAGCGCCACAGAGTGGTACCTGGGGGGTGCAGGCAGCCGTGACAAACACACATGGCAGCCATGTGTGATTGATTGATTACTGTACACGCTTTGCAGTGTTCACCACAAACACGTCCATCTGTCACGGCCTGCAAGGCCACTGCACACCGAGTCGGGGACATCAAGCAAATACTGAAATACAACCCCCGTGCGCGTGGGCACAGCCCCAGGCGTGTGTTGCTGCACAGCACCGCTTCACCACCAGTCATTCACCACCGCCACCCACCACACGCGGTCGTAAGCCTCGCGTGATAGCAGGTTTGCAGGCAGCTCTGGGTGCACGCCCGACTTGAACAGGATCTCTGCGTGCATGCAATGGCACACAATCAAGACACCGATCAACACACCCATCGCCTTCAGCGGACCAGATCTATGAAATCAACCATGATCAGAGGCGGAACGTGTAGCATTGCACCAGCATCACCACACCTTGGATTACACTTGTATCGTTGCGCAATAAACATCTCTTGATGGCAGCCACGAAGGAAAGCATGGCAATGAAGTGCAGCAATTGTATGGAGTTGCTCAACCAATCACACAGCAAGCGCAGCAGCCTTGCACCCAACCGCACCTGCCCGGTAGATGTTGCCGATGCCGGCCACCATGGTCTGGTCCATCAGCACCAGGCCAATCGGCTTCTTGCAGCGCTGCACGCGCTGCCACAGCACCTGCACAGCACGCCAACCAGCACGCATGCAGCTTACCGCATCCGCATACGTCTGATTCATGCGCGGGCCGGTTCGGGGCCTTTCCACGCCGCGCCACATGCATGCATGCACATGCATGCATGCACAGGCGCGCGCCAGTCCGAACCAGCAGGCGTGGCGCTAGCGGAGCACATGCAGCAGGTACGTGTAGCTGCTGCAAGCAAGCACCACCCTCCAGCCGTGACTCGTGAGATGGCTCCTCAGTGCCTCCTCAGTGAGAGAGAGAGAGAGAAATTACATCACCCGGACCAGTATGGCCAGAGGCTATCCAGAGGCTATCCAGAGGCTATCCAGGGTAGCCAGAGGCTCAGACCGGGATAGTGCCGCCTCAGTGCCTCCTCAATCCTCAGCCCTCAGTGGCGCCTCACCTCCTTGTCTGCGTCCTCCCTCAGCGGGTCCGGCCCCAGCGCAGCGGACTTCTGAAGGTACAGTGCCGGGCCGCCGACCGCCACCGTCATCGCGCTGAGGTGGGCGCACAGACCCATAGCCCTGCCGGCGACGACCATCGCCAACGCACACATAACACATCACGCATAACATAACCACACTGCACGGCCCCACGGAAAGCACACTGCATGACCCCACGGGAACCAACCAACTCTAAGCACACGCATGTGTGCAGCACGACATGCGATTTTGATCAACCACACGGCCAGGTACTTGACATGTCGTGTGGGGTGCCAGCTGCTCATGAGGGCGCAGTAGCCTAGCCAAGCAACGAGCGCCGCATGATGCCGGCGTCACACGGGTCAGCAATCTCAGCATGCATGCATGCATGCAGTGATTGGCAGCGTACAGCACCCAATGCCACAAACCATCATTAGCAGCAGCGCAGCAGCTTCCTCGTGTTCCCCGCATCATGGCGGGCGCATGCATGCGCAACATAAGGGCAACC
>BDDA01000706.1:15862-26315 GCA_001662385.1 Chlamydomonas asymmetrica
CGCACTCGCTGAAGCCGCGGTTCTCGCCGCCCGGGGCCGGGATCTGGTGGTGGTGCAGAGGACGGCAGGTGGTGGCGGTGTCAGTCGACGACACGCCGGACAGCACACAGCACATGGTACTTCAACATGGTACGGAGAACTAGTGGTGGCGGCACTCTTACTCGTAGCCGGTCAGCACATGCATGCAGCGCACGGGGGCTCGTTTGCGCTCGCAAACATCTTAGCACCGACCTGAAGGTGCCACTGCCGGCCTGCTGCGCTCTCCCTCACGTTGGGGAATACCGGCTTACAACACTTGGCACCCTGAAGCTGCCAGCCTGCTGCTCGGCTGCAGTCCGTATAGCTTCTTGATAGGCTAGCCGAGATCTTGCTGCGCTGTCCCTCACCTTTGGGAACACGGTCTCGCCTCCCTCCTCCACGTCCGTCAGGTACATGAGCACGGTCACATAGCGGTTGCCGCCGTTGGTGGTGCCCTCCTTATGAAAGAAATAGTCTGTGGCGGAAAACAAAACACACCGCTTCAAGTGAGTAGAGCGTAAACTTTCAAAGTTTCAATCAGAAGCTCCGCTACCGGCTTGGTTTCGGAGCAGCGCACTTTTCCAAGCGCGTTTAACTTCAGGTGATGACTAATGAGCACCCGTGCTGAACGCGCGAACGAGGGTAGGCAAACGCTTGACAAAGAAGCGAGCGCCGTGGCGGCTGAATTGGTGGGGGGAGGGGGGTGATGCGCGGGAGGTCAGCAAGGGGCGTGCAGCGGGGCAGCGACACCAGCGCACATTCGCGGACCAGGCAGGCAGGCAGGCGCCTGGCGAACCAAGGCATCATGCATCATGCAGCATGCAAGCGATCAGGGCAGCGATAAGCTCCGTGCTGCATGCCTCGGTGGGCTGCCTGCAGGCCGAGTGGAAGGTAACGACAACAACCTCCTTTGCCCTCTCGCATCACACTCACCCCAGTGCGCGTCATATTTTTGGTCCTTCCTGCGGGCGACGAGCGACGAGCGGGTCAAACGTACACACCACAACAGCAGGCGCAGAGCGTTAAGGCCCAGGCGCGGGGTCAGGAGTTCTTGGTGTGCATGGTTTCATGAATTTGTTGGTCATAGGATTTGGGCCTTGCAGGTTGTTTGTTGGTGGGAAACGGAGCGCTGTGCCCGTTGCGTATCACCCGCATGGATGCTGCCATACCTGGTCGTCTACAATGGCGAATGGGAGGGGCGGGGCTCTCAATGCAATGCACGTGCGTTGATTTCGTGCTGCTGATATGCCTTGCATGGCACTGACGATTTTATGCACTGCATTGCAGCACCACACAACTTGTTTCACATTGCGTGGGGCTTTACGTAGCACACGGCACAGTGCAGTGAAACCGCCTATGACGGACAAGCACCGGGTGGGCAGGCGGGCTCGCCAGCACACCAACCGCCCGACCGCCAGCCGCTCCGGTGGTGAGCTTGGTACGGACTACGGATAGTTTGATGCACATCAGAGGACCAGCGAGCCCACGAACTCGGCTTTGCTCCTGCACGTGCATAAGCGGCCCCACACGCGCCTCACCTGTAACGCAGCACCTGAAGACTCTCGCCGTTCCAAATCGGCGTCAGTGTCCAGTCAGCCAGGCGGCGCTCGACAGCTGCAGTCAGTTCAAACGTGCACCAATATGTATAGCTTCATTTGCGGCAGTGTGCGTGACGCAACTCTGCACAAACCCATGTGCTTCAGAACCGCAACGACAGACTGATGCTTGCGCTCACCTTCAATAATAGCGTCCTGCAAGCAGCAGTGCAAAAGAAGCCCGGGCAAGGATTACGGTTTGCGTTCCAGCTGGCCAAGTTTGAAAGCAACACAGCCCCAACGCAAGGCGCACACAGACAATCGATGTGCGTAGATGTACTGCCAAGTATCCAGGCAGCAGCGCGTGTTTCCCACCTCGCCCCTCTCGAAGAACATGCCATCGCTGGTCCTGATAGAGTCATACTTTGTGCCGCCAGACTCTGAGTCCACAACTCCGGAGCGTTCCAGACGTTTCGTGGCTTTCATCCGCAGGTAGTCGCATTCCCTACGACATCGGTGAGGACAGCCAAAGTGTTCCTAAGACACAACCAAGAATTATCATGCAAGGCAGCTCGTGCATGTTATGCTACGGAATATGGGACTGTTGTGTTCTGCCTGTGAGCCCACCGCCAAACTCAACTCCTGAAGGATGGTTTGCCGTCCGGTTGGCGCTGCCCAGACATGCTTATGATGAAAAAAGCTTGCCTGTGTTCTAGCAGCATGGCCCTTCCAGCGTTGCGTAAGCTACTGTACAATGCGATGTTCGTGCGAAGCCCTCCGGATGTGCAACCCCCCTTTGCAACTCACTCCTCAGTCAGGAACTTCTTCCAAAGGAAAATACGGGCATCCTCGTCCAGCTACAAAGCAGCATATCCAAGGCATCTGTTTAATAGCAGGGTGTGTTGTTAACTACGGTTCAGCCAGACACAGGCAATTCTGGCAACAAAGGCACACTCACCACGTACTGCCCTGCCTTCCTGCTCTCTGGTGAATTAGGGTCTCCAGGATAGTTCCGGGCTGTTACACTGACAGCCAGCAAAGCCAGAGCTGCAAGCAGCAATGTGGAAGCTGCTGCCGCTGACATGATGCCTTACGCAGCGCAGGACGCCAGAGTGGGGCAGTCAAAGCTAGTGCAAGGCCTAAGCAACACCTTCTCGTCTCTGTGTGAATTCCCAAGTCCCCAGAGCACTTCCTTATGACGCCTTTTTGACATGACCAACTCAATCAACCGTCATGACTCGTGACTGATGCTCCGATGCCGATCCGATCCAGCCGACTTCTCTAGCTGATGCAGTGCAATATACAGTGCAGTATGCAAACTTGAATGCGATAGCAAGCAGCTGTGCTTGAGCCACTCATTTGTTGGCTTGGCAAAACACGGCCATTTGCGACGCGAAAACCTGCTGTCGTACTGATTGCCACGTGCTGTTCAGCAGTGTTGCTGGACAATGTGTGTGGTCAGTGAAACAGCCGTGCCAAGGTGGGGAACTGAAAAGCACGTAGTTACACTGTGTAAACAGCAAAAGGAGGTCATGTGGCGCACTCACTGCCCCACTGTTCCTTGCGTGTGTACGTTGCTGCAATGCCCACACCTCTCACCGACCAGCACAGCACCTCTTGCGTGTGCCGAACATGCAGCCGTATGCAAATCCAACGATTCAGACCACAGGCGCGCATGGCGAGGACGCAGCAGGGGAACGCAACGCGGAAACCGGTGGGCTGCTGTGTGCGCCCCCTAGGCCCAAGCGTGTGCGCTGGTCAACAAGCCACAGCAGTGGGGGAGGCGGCACGAGTCAGGCGGTCAGAAGTCGCAATCACGACAGCCGAGCCGGCCCGCCTGCCGTTTGTGCGCCATGCACGCTCCCACGCCCTCCCCCACATGCACTCGGGCATGCATGCAGGCCTATGTGCATGCCAACGCGGCAGGCGGAGGTCACACCGCGTGCGTCACCGCACGCCAGTGAGGAGCCGCTGCCGCCGTTACCTGTGTTGCTGTCCATCACTACATGGGCCGCTACTAGTCGAGTCCCGCAAGAGAAGGCTGCAGTTGTAAATAAAGTAATGCGTAGTTCTGCTCTTGCCGAGAAAAGGCAGAGAGCGCTGCCGTCGACACGAGCGCGCCGTCGTCTAAACTGGGCGGCCAGTTGGTGCCCCAGCTCCTTCAGCTCATAGAAGCTTGCCGGTCAGGGCGCCATTAGGGCCTCGAGTGCGGGATGAAGGTGCGAAAGGGCAAAGGCTGGCATGTTCCCACAGAACAGAGTAGCCGGATGGGCTCTTCTGGGCATGCCAGTGTGCACACACACACATGCAAACATATCTCGGCGCTGGGTCGCCTGCTCCAAGGTCCAAGCTTACTTCCAAGGGCAGCGCGGCACTCCACCCCACCAGCAGCAGTAGCTTGCATGATCCGCAGCTACCAGCTCCATCTGCATCTCTTTACTCGCACTTGATAGCCCTGTACCGGACGTGCACCACACACGACACAAGCACGCACACGTGGAGGGGTGCACAGGCACACCGTCAGATGGGTGTACAAGAGGACACAGGCAGGCAGGTGCATAAAAACATGCACGCACGCACACACGCACGCCGTGGCTGCACAAAACCCAAGGCCTTCCACAGGCAAAGCCCAGGCGAGTCTTGCCAGCGCCGCAAACCCTCAACCCTAACCTGTCGAACCCTAGGTAGACCCTAGCAGCCAGCATGCCCACCTATAGATGTGGCGGACGAACGTGAGTGATGCGCGCCAGCCGACGGTGCCCAGCATCAGGAAGAAGCCAAAGCACACCATCGCCATGTAGCCGAAGAAGAACGACGTCTGCAGGCGGGCAGGGCAGCGGCATACACATGTACATACTGCAGGTGAATCAACGGTCAGGCGCGTGGCGCATGGATGCAAGGGCTCGGTCGCTGCCTGAGCCAGGCACAGCCCCTTGCAAAGGCTGCCGTTGGCTGGTAATCAGCACCAACCATGTCAGCAAGATTCAGGTTGCCTAGTAGCCAACAAGGGGCAGTGTGTAAGTGTGTCGCCTCGGCGCCGAGCCAGCGTACAATAACAGTGGACGATCCAAACCTCCATGGAATCGAGCCATTCTTTTTTTGTTCGATAGCCCTGAGTGTGCTGTGGGCCACGGTGTATGGGATTAACCATGGAGAAGACTGGGGTGGGAGGTGTGAGCAGTGGGCAGGCTGCGCACCTGCATGAAGCCGCTCATGTCGGAGCGTGCGTAGTAGTAGTAGAAGCAATAGCCGTACACAAAGATGCCTGCAGGGGCCAGGGAGGGCCAGGCAGGGCCAGGGCAGGGCGCAGCCAGGCAGGCGGGCAGGAACAGTCAGCAAATTGCACAGCAACAACAAGCAGCAGCGTTGGGGTGAGGGCACGGCACACTATACACTGAGCAGCAGGCAATATGGCCACGACAATGAAGTGGCTGCACAACAACACAGTGTTGAGGTATGGCGGGTCGTGCATTTGGCCTGTCCTGCAGCTGTTCAGGTCCTGCTTGTGCTGTGCGGGTTCAGCGTATG
This sequence comes from Chlamydomonas asymmetrica, assembly GCA_001662385.1. Classification (NCBI taxonomy): domain Eukaryota; kingdom Viridiplantae; phylum Chlorophyta; class Chlorophyceae; order Chlamydomonadales; family Chlamydomonadaceae; genus Chlamydomonas; species Chlamydomonas asymmetrica. The sequence goes on from BDDA01000706.1 coordinate 20,944, forward strand.
CACTCCAGAGAGGCCCTCGGGGATGCAAGCACCAGCACCTGCGAAGGCGGGCCTCATGCGAGTATGTGACCCCTTGCTTTGCGGCAGTTGCGTTGGGTTGGGGGAGTGGATTGTGTTGGGGGCTGGGCCGCGGCTGCCGGCATCACTGATTCAGTTTGCTGTGGCGTTTGGAGGCTGCTGGGAGCGATTCTGCTAGGGCGACCAACCAGCTGGGTGGATAGGATTGGGTTGGGGTGTGTGGTCTGGCCCCGCTAGGGGGCGCAATCTGCAATGTGTAACTGCACGCACCCGTGGAGCCGCCGCACAGGAAGCTCCTCCACCACCAGCGGTGGTCCTCCACCGCCAGCTGGAAGTACGTGAGCGCGATGGTGATGAACGCCGTCACGATCATGAGGATGATGTACACAATGAACAGGATCGACCAGATGATGTACACCTGCAGAACGTCCACGACGGCGTCGCGCAGCACGAGGTGTCAAGCGGAGCAGCAATGGTCGGGCATGGGAAAAATGCCAGGCAAGGGGTTCCGGGAGGGCCATGGGAGTGTGTTTTCGCAGGCAAGGTCTGTGGGGTGATCGATACACTGGCCTCGGTGCGTCTGGGGGCGAGAGACGTGCTGGAGGGGACTGAGTGAGCGTTCGGCCGCGGTTTGCGCTTGTCGCCGCTGCACCAACCGTACAACGCCCAGTGTACCCCTGGCCTTGTGCCATGTGCTGATGCTGATATGCCTGATGTATTCCCCCTCGCCGAATGCCTAACGTGTCGTCGCACACGTGTACCCACGAACGCAAAGAGCGCAACTTAGGCTAGCAACTTGGCTGCCCAGAATCAGGTCGCAGTGAGGATCAGTGAGCATCATATTGAGCCTGCTGACCTTGTGTCCCCAGACCGAGGCGAAGATGTAGTAGAGCTCCACGTAGATGGCGGAGAAGGGCAGGAAGCCCGCCATGAGCATCTGCGGCACCGTGGTGCGGTACCACGGCAGCTGCGGCACCTCGCGGGGGTACTTGTTGGTGCGGCACGGCGCGAAGAACTCCGACCTGCAACACGCACATGCACGCACACGCGCACGCGTGCGCCCCACAGATAACTCGTCTTGCCACACATCGCGCACACACGCATGGCTCCACCGGCAACCTATCTTGTCATACTTGCATGTGCACCGTAGCCTTTGGCAACCGCATGCGCAATCACCAACTCGCGTGTGCGTGGAATCAAGGCTCGTACGTATGCGCGTGTGGGCTGAACCGGCGTGCCATTACACAGCATCACATGTGATGAGCGGTTGTTAACATCGCATGTACCCACAAGGTGTAGCAGGCGCAGGCAGACAGCAGCAGCAATTCGCACGGTGCATTAACGCACTGAAGCACCCAGCCCAACTGCTCACTTGTTGTTCTTGCCGGCAATGCCTCCGAACACGGTGAGCGGGATGGTGATGAGCGTCCAGATAAGTACCATGATGACGATCGTGCCAAACGGCAGCGCGGCAGTCGACTGCACACGAGCAGGCACAAGGGCGAGGCGCATGCTTGCTGATACGGCGTGACACAATCGAGAGTTCACCAATCAAACCAGGGGGCTAGGCCGCGTGTGTACGTGCATGCGCGAAGCCAGATGACAGTTACATTGGACTTCTCCCTGCGTACCCCCTGCGCAAGGTTGAACGCGCCAAAGGTTGGCTTGCTGTTGCTAGACTAGGGCCTGCGGGCGCTACCAGCCTTAATCCATGTGATAGTACCTGCCCTAGCAAGACAGCTTCAAGTGTGACAGTGTGGCAACTTGAACCTACACCTGTCCCTCACCCTGTAAGCAATGGCCACGGTGTTGAGGAAGGAGAAGACCGCCAGGAACGGCCCGCAGTAGATGAAGCACGTGAGCAGGATGTTGCGCACCCAGAACTCACCCTCCATCTGCGCCACGCCACACCACACCACATGTCATCCACACGCGCATCACGACAAGAGGGATGCCAGAAGCAACCAGGCAGCACTCTTTGCATACTTCATACTTGATATCATGGCCTTCCACGTTCAGTGTGGGTCTGTTGTTGCTTGCTGCTTGACTCGCCCTGCGAGCGATTTTCGGATGTCATCCTAAATCCTACTTCACGCATGCACGATTCTGTGCGCTGCTGATACGGTAATGGTCCAATGCGTGGATCACCTGCCGCTCTCCAAATCGACTCGCTGACCTTGAGAGCGGGAGGTGACCCACGTGTTGGGACCATAACCGCATCAGGCGCGCACACATTCGTGCATGACCGTTGTCCATCACCGTTGTCAGTCAATGGCACGTGCGTGTTTCCCTGAGACGGCGCGTTGCGCGTCACTCTTTCGCGGGTATCATGTTCACAGCCGTGCCAGCGAGCTCCACTGGCCGCATGAAGTGCCAACACACACCTCCTTACACTCTTACCAAGTCAACACCGTCCCGCTGCCATTCAGCGTGCAGGTTTGCCACACAGTACCTGATCACAGAGGGCTTGCTTGCTTTTACCACTGTCAAGTGCCACCGCAACTCCTGATACTCTGATCCAGTGCCAAGCACACGTCAGCTTGTACCACCTCTGTCAGGCGCCAACACACACACGGCTGCTTGTACCACCGCTGTCAAGTGGCGCCGGCACACGCACCTGCTTGTAGTAGGACGCGGCCACGTAGCCGGCCACGCTCGAGGTGAAGGCGTAGAGGAAGATGAGCGCCGTGTACAGCGCACCCCTGCGGCCGGTGCGGTGCGGTGCGACAGTGCGATGTGGTGCGATGTGTTAGGATCAAATGCTTCTAACAAATGTATCTGTGTGTTCCCGTGGGGCCATGCAGTAGTGCGATGTGGTGCGACACACCATCAGGGGCCAGTTGAGGATTCAGTGCCCAATGGAGGGGTCAGGTTCAGGACCCCACGCGCACACCTCGGGCAACGGTGGCAACACCTCAAGATGACAACCTGGCAATGGCTACGCCAACTGATTGTTGGTTTGTTTTCCCCTGTGAACCCCGTGCAGGGCCATCCCGTAAATATGCAGCTCAGGCACAGTAATACCCTGCCGCAGCTGTACAGCACCTCGCCCCTCACAGCGTGTCCCGCGGTGCCGAGCAGCACTGTTCATGACACCCGTTCGCACTCTTCAAGCACGTCAGCCGACAGCATGCACGTGTGTCCATGTGCGTGCGGCCCTGGACAACCCCCACATGCTTGCTGGCCTCACCTGTTGTATGGGTAGAAAACACCCACCAGCGCCAGCGCAAAGATGCACAGCGAAAGGTAAAAGATCTGCGCAGGCATGACCCAGCACACAGGCACAACCGCCGCCATCAGGTTTGGGTTGTGGGCAAGCACAGTGCAGTCGCATTTCCGCTGCTGCTTGCCGTGCCACTGACCAACTTGGCTGCCAAGAATTGGCTGCTGTGCGGGCTGACAAAAGCTGGTCCCACCTGCGTGCCGGTGCCCACGAACGCAGTGAAGAGGTTCTTCTGCGCGGGGAAGCGGAACACGTCGCCGTGCACGTACTTCCAGCCGCTCTCCTCCTCCTCCAGGGCGGCTGCATATGCCAACAACACGATGCCACAGAACATGCGGATCAATTGAATGAACATGCAAGGACTAAACGACATCGAAGGCATGGAAAATGAATGAAAATTGCCCGCCCCTTGGGGTTTGCTTGCATGGCACCCAGAGCCCGGCCAGAGGTCCGAGCCCCATGCCTGCATGTGCGCAACTGTGCGTGCGTGTGAACGATGGGCCGCCCGAACTCTGAGCGTAACATCAGTCCCAGCAGGACTGCATGAGTCCTCCTCTTATGCAAGGCGTACTGTAATCATGCAGACGCCGACCTGCATGCTACCATAAGCTTTACCCCCAAAATGTGAGCGGTGCAAGCGGTGCTTACGGTCGTCACGAGAGTATTTGATGAAGTCGGCCCTCAGCACGCGCATGAGGATGGTCGCCAGGAAGCCCGTCAGCAGCAGCACCGTCACGCAGCTGTTGATGATTGAGAACCAGTGGATCTGCATGCGCATATGCGGGCGCATACCAGTGCATCAGTAATGTGGAGAGGCATCACACACGAATTGATTCCCGGGTGTACAGCGTGGCAGGCGCAATACACATTATAGCAGTACGGGCAACGCGATGCATGCAAATGAGCAGCTGAGTTCTGCTTGAGTGCGTGGGGGTGGGTGCTTGAAGGTCCGCATCGCATGTACAGCTGGCCTGTTTATCCTCTGTACTGCCTCACCCATAGTGCTGTAGGTGTGGCCAGAGCATGCGTGCCAGGCATTTCCACCAGTACTGAGCCCAGCCAGCTGCACATGCACACACACATGTCTGCGCGCGTGCCGCTTGCAGCTGGCCAGCAAGGCTGTCCACACCCGTACGCTCGTGCTCCAGGGCACGCAGCTGCTTTGACAGGACGCACCTCCAAGTGCACGGGGTTGAGCGGGAAGCGCTCATAGCGTGCTAGGCGGTTCTCAAACTTGGTCGTGACGGGCGTCCAGCGCACCGAGTATGAGAACTTGGCGGTGGCGCTGGTCACGTTCTCACTGATGTCCACAGCGTCCTGTCACCACACGGTCAAACGCACGTTCAACACGTCAGCAGGAGCGTAGATGCAGGGCAGCACACGCAGCTGCTGCTACATTGGACCTTACGCTGCAGATAAGTTAGATGCGACGCACAGGGGCAACCACGGGAGGCAGTGGCTGGGCCTGGAGCTGACGTTCCAGTGCTTGCCTGGGGGTCAGTGGACACGTTGATTTCGATAACGTGATCCTCGTTGTACTTGACGTCGAAGTCGATATGCGTGAACACAAAGTGCTTGTACTCTGTGACTCCGTGGGGCTTAAAAAGCTTCTCCGTCTTTCCGATGAAGCCCCACACTGGGAGGTCGTCATAGTACATCTGGAAGTACCAGTCCTCGCTCACTGCCTGCACATGCGCACGCACGAGACACGTCACCCGCAAGCATCAGTCAGTGCCCTTCAGGCAAGGAATGCTCACACAGGCGAGCAGTGTATAACTCGTTTCCAGGGCTGATTGCAGCGTGCCGCATCGCCAGAGCGTGCAGCGTTCGGACGCTGTCGAGGTTCTGTGTGCAGGCAATGCTACAGCAGGGCCCGTGTGCGCTATGCCCGAAACACATGTTCCTGCATATTGTCCCGCACAGCAACCCCACAATACAGATGTGGTATGTTGCCAACCGTGTTGGCACAGGAATGGCAAGCACAGCTCAAGTCAAGTGCGCTATGGGATGTAACGCTGGAGCTGTGTGACCCAGATGCTCAGCAAAGTGTGCAGGCTGACTCCTCTCAAACTGCGATGCATATGCAAGTGCTGCACGGGTCCAGCAAGCATCACGAAGGAGAGAGCGTGCA